>JABUQX010124409.1:0-20000 GCA_015478945.1 Trachelipus rathkii | reverse complement strand
CTTAAACACATTACCTTACTTAATAATATAGTCAGGTGTGAGTACGAAGTCGTCTGCTGTGTATATTAACCGTACACAGAAACATATGGGAACAATTCCGACACAAGAAACAAAAGATGCTATTTATCACTTTATAAATATTTCTAGGTTAGGCGAATAGTGATACAAAATGCAGAAATAGAAAAGAATTATTTAAATTAGCACAAGCAACCACAATGTTACTTTTAAAAGAAATATTTACATAAAGAACACTTCATATATACTCGCTTAGACGAACGAGATAGCATTACTAAATAAAGCAATTTGCAATAGCAACGATTTCAATATCAGGATCACCAACTTAACATATCTTAGAACAAAGGCAAATAAGAGAGAGAAGGCCGAAAAAATGATATGTCAAAGGTTTTATATGCAACTAGGTATGCTCGTATACCTTTTTATCCAATGGCGAAACAGTTGAGACAGAAAGTAGAAAAATGCATACAGTTTTCACCTGAATTTACAAGAAAAGTATGAAGACATCAACAGGTGGATAGGCGGAGTTACCACCTTAACAAAATTAGGAAGAATTACAATATAATACACAATCTCAACGAGAATAGAAGGAAATGGTTAAGTTTTGTTGAGATTTCGTACCATCACTAATGCAAAATAAAATTAATTTTTTATTATTTTAAAATATATATATATATAAATATATATATATATATATATATATATATAATATAATATATAATATATATAAATGATATATAATATTATATATACTAACTATATATATATCATAAGTATATAGATATATATATATATATTAATATATACAATGTTACCATAAAATTATAATAATATATCTATATATAATATATATATATATATATATATATAATAGATATATATATATATATTATTATATATATATTATATCATATTATACCTATATATATTATATATACTATATATATAATAGTATATAATATATAAGTATATATCTTTTCACAGTAAATTAAATTGTACACCAAATAATAATAATATATAATAACAAAATAATAATAATAATTAAATAATAATAATAATAATTAATAATAATAATAATAATAAGTAAAATAATAATTAATTAATAATCATAAATAATAATAATAAAAATCAAAATCAAAAATACTTTTTCTCACTAAAATAATACATTGTTATGCTAAGTTCATTAAATATAATTAACTAATAAATAGAAGAGAAAAGGGCTACTAGGGGGGACGTTTTCCGTCCATTGAGCCCAAAAAATAATACAAGTACAGAACAAAAATTTGTACAATAAATAAAGAAAAATAGTAAAAATAGTAAATATACTGATGATAAATATAATGATAATAAAAAAAATAATAAGGAAATAAGATTAATGATAATAATAGTTATAAGAATAATTACAAAGAATAATAATGAACTAATATTCTTAAATCAGTTTAGGGGAAATAATATGCATAAAAGAAACCAATTAAATCAATAAATACATAATAAGAAAAGACCATAATATCAAATAATAAAATAAAATAATAATAACTAATAATAATAATATAAAATGATAATTAAACATAATAAAACAATAATTAAAATTAATAATAATAAGTAATAATAATAAAATAATTAATAATTAATAATAAAAAAGATAGTAATAATAATATAACAATAATAACAATAATTAATAACTAGTAAATATAATAAAAATAATAATGATTAGAATAATCATAAATAATTAAGAGTAATGAATAAATAATGATAAGACTCGAAAAGATAAAATATATGGATTAAGATAAATGGGCTGTAAATAAATAAATAATAATATATAAATAACATCAATAATAATAATAATAAATAATAATTAATAATAATAATAATATCAATAATAATATAATAATAGAATAATAATAATAATGATAATAATTAGTAAAATAATAATATATAATAATGTATATCATGAATAAAATAATAATAATCAATAATGAATAATAATTAATGAATAATAATAATACATAATAATAATAATAATAATAACTAATTAATGAATCAAATAATAATAATAATAATATAATAATAAATAATAATAATAAATAGCACAAATACATAATAATAATAATAATAATACTAAAAAGCAATTACAATATTAATGAAACTTAACAAATATGACCTGATTCGAAATTGCTAATAAACAATAAATATTAAGAATAGTAAAAATAGCGCGCCATTGGTTCGTAAGACGCAGAAGCAGAACAACACTAAACACAAAGCAACAGATTCATGGATGACAGAAAATCTCAACATCTCTATCAATACATAAAAAAAATGATACAATAACTAATAATAATACTAATAATTAATAATAATTAATATTATAATAAATATATAATATATAATAATAATAAATAATAAATAAAATAATAATAATAATAACTCAAAATAATATTAATAAAATTAATATAATAATAATAATTAATAACAATAATAATAATAATAAAACAGTTAAATTGTCAATATAATGGAGAACGTAATTTATCGTTACATGTGTTAAGCTTCAGATAAAATAATCCTGCAATCTCTTAACAATTTATCACATACCTTTAGTAAAAAAAATATCCACAATACATTATACATAATATATAATACTTACTAAAATATATATAATATATATTATATAATATAGTATACTAATAATATAGTATATGCTATATATAATTAATATATATATATATATTTATATATATTATAAATATCATAATAATACTTATATATTAATATATATAGTACATAAATTATTTATATAAATATATAATAGTATATATATATATACTATATAAGCGTATTATATATATAATTATATATATAATTATATATATATATCTATACTATATATAATATATATATATATCAATATATACAGTATATATATATATATTATATATAATTATATGATATATATATATATATAAAATATAATATATATATATATATATTAATATATATATATATAGAGTAATCAATATATTCAGTTTAAGAAAAATTAGTAAAAGAGAAAGAATTAATATAAAATGGATAGACGAAGCGCCATCGGTAGAACGTAATAGAAGAGAGTTGCGAATCTTATGTGAGTGTGAAGAAGGGAAGCGAGAGGAGCAGAACAAGAGGAGTAAACGAGCGTAGAAGTAATGAAATCTATGTTTGAGATGTTGGTTACGTGAAGAAGGTCACAAGTAGAATGAATGATAGTATTCGTTAAGCAGATGAATGAGTGGTGAGTGTGTTAGGAACGCCGGACAACGGTCGAGAGACCGAAGTGAAGAAAAAAGGATTGATCAAATTAAAGGAATGTTTGCAGAGAGGGAATGTGATTTTGGCAAGTCGGAGGAAGAAGCCGTGCTGGTAGACAGAGAATGGCAGAGTGATTGTAAGGCGTATGTTGTCCCCACCGGCCAGGGATATACCTACACTGACATTACCATAGTGAGCGATCACGTCGCTACGTGGCCAACGTGAAGCTCTAGGGTGGATTTTCTGACTGCCGACGAGTTCTTACTAATTAAATGTACAGAGGGCGGTAAGGCTGGCTCTTTCGACCATTTGTCATATTCTCCTAACTGCCTTTTCTTTTCCGATGCTTGTACGCACTTACTCGCAATGTTATGAAAAAAAGGTAAGAAGAACTTGAAACTAATACGACCAGAACTTATATCAGTTTTGAAAAACAGTCGTTTTAATATGGTGAGAGAACTTGCAGGTGCAGACCCAGTTGCTGTATTTCGTTGGGCTATTCTAAGAGCTTTCTTTAGAGCTGTCAGTGCTTTTCAATTTGCTCTTGCAAAGAGTAGGAAAAAGGGTAAGTTTTTTAAGTGTTTAATAAAGCCTATATATTTGTTTAATTAAAATATTATAATAATAATAATAATAATATATATATATATATATGTGTTCAAGTATATAGATAGACATTTAAAAATAATATATAGTATAATTTATAATATAGTAGTATATATATATATTATATTATATATATATAATAATTTATATACTATAAGTATATAGATAGACATTTAATAAATATATCATATATATATGTAGAATATAACATTAAAAATTATATATATATATATATATATATATATATCGATAGTATAGATATATATATTATATAATAAATATATAATAGATAGGGTAATAAATAATTACAAAGCCAATCTGTCACTCAAAATCATTTCGACACACTCGGAGATGGAACTGACTAGCACGCAAACGATAAGGAACAATTATAGTTAAATAAGCTATGTTGTATGACGCTCTTTTCAAAGTAGCGGATGGCGGGAATGGTTATGTAAGGTAAAACCACTGAGGAGTGAACGCCTCCGTTACTTCTGACCGAGAGATTTTTGGTATTCTAATGTTTTGTATGTGTGCGTGCATACATCTGTGTACTCCGAGGGTTGAGAGATCGGTAGCAAAAGGATATTTTGAAACAACATATGTGTTTTGACGTGAGTTTGTAAAGCAACAATAGGTAGCTTGTTATTGAAACCGACGTTTATGAGGAAATATTACAGAGGTGGTTCAAATCGTCTGCCCTTACCTGATTAGCATTTCTGTTAGCATGCGCCGTTTATGCCTGTTGGACTTTACCGAACATGCCCTCACTGTTTCTGAGGATCAAACGCAGTTTAATATTTCGCGTGAATCAGTTCCCTCGGATTTAACTTTGTTAATGTACAACAACACTCTTCACATGCCCCCAAAGAAAATAATCAAGGGGCGTGAGGTCGGGCGATCTGTAGGCCACGCAACAGGTCCCCGTCTCCCTATCCATTTGTCAGTGTAACTCTGTTCAGATGACGCGTACTTACTTGGTGGGCTGAAGTGGCGCTGAGCGCCAGTCATGGTTGGAGACCACATGAACTGCGGGTTCGCATGGGGTATGTTCAGCATGAGTTGCGAAGCGTGTTCTGTATGTAGTTGCAGGTACGCAGGTCCATCCAAACGGGTGGAATTAATGACCAGTCCCTGCAGATAATCCCAAAAATTCGTACCCAGATGTTTACGCGTAAAATTTCCCTGGTGAACCTGATGAACATTTGCGAGCAATTGTCCTTTCCATATGTGACTATTTCCTGCTTGTTGAGATAGCCATCACGAAGTGAAAGCACGCCTTCATCGTAAACAAGAGCATTGCAGGAAAGGCAGGATTATCGAATGCTTCCGTTGCAAAACCACCGGGCAAAATGCGCCACGGAAGGATGCGAAGTCGTTTGGGCCCAATCATGTTACTTTATATTAGGTGTATTGCATGGAGGCTGCTGCTCTTGAAAGACACGAACACACAGGACGACTGATTTGAAACCTATGGCATGGGCAATGCGCGTGTGCTAGTCGACAGATCGTTGACGACTCTCTCAAGCACCTCTTCTTCAAACGCAGGAGTCTTCGTATTACGCGGTCTTTCACTAATGCACCGGAGACGAAGGCGAGCAAACATTGTTTGGTGGGAGTGATTTCTGCGTGGAAACCGTTCCCGGTACATGAGGTGCTCTCTTCGTCCATTTCCGTTCGCCACACCGTAAAACATTATCATGTCGGTTAACTCGGGAAGAGTGTAGTGATCCATTCGTAATCGATGCCCACACTGTACTGAATCGACGATGAATTGGGCAAGGTAAAGGTATTGCCACGTGTTTCCGAAGGACGTTAAGGCTACACACATGTACGCACGCATAAACACATTAAAATTGAGTAACCTAAATCGTCAGTAACCTACATGCCGCGCGTCACACAACATAAACTAGTGTACCTTCAATCGTCCGTAACTTTGAAACGAAGAGTCATACAACATAGGTTATTTAACAATTAACGTTCCATATCATTTGCTCTATCAGCCCTCCGAGTTTGTCGCAGAGGTTTTGAATCACTATATATATATATATATATATATATATATATATATATATTTTATAAATAATATCTTTTGGTTGAAACTTATATAAAAATTTCTATATATTTATATATATAATATATATATAATAGTAATATACGGCATATAAAGCGAGAGGAGCTGATGTGTTAGTAGTTATCTCTTCTTCTTCTTCTGCCTGTTCCTCCGGTTCATGAGTAGGAAGTATTGATTTCTATTTAACGCATCCATAGTAATATTAAAACTTCTTTTTGGTTTGAATTTTTACTGCATATATATTATAATCACATTCGAACTTTATTCAAGAAATTGGTTACAATGCTTGCGTTTTCAAGGAAAATTTTATATTAAAAAAAATGTTATTTACTAAAGCCTTGTTGCTTTAATTAATTAAGGTCGAGCGCGGTTAATTCTGCCAATGAAATCAACTTTTGAAAGGAAGAAATCAGATTTAGCGCGAACTCATTTTGGACAAAAAAAAATCTAATATAGTATACCAAATAGTTATAAAACAAACTTTATATTCTAATAAACAGACATTATGCTCGACATATATCACAAAATAAATTATATTTAAAACAAATCAAAGGTATTATTTATAATCTATTAATGGGAAAAGTATTTTATAGTAGTTTTAATTAAATATAAATATTTACGAATAAACGCGTTCAAGAGGTTTCAGATGGAAATATAAATAACCTAATCTTTCGCACGACCGGGAACCTTAAGATAAGTTTTTAGTGTCTTACCTTTTTAGTTTTTTAAGTTTTACGTATTTAATTTATACATTAACACATATTTAATGTCGCATACGGCTTTTAGCATTTTTTAAAAAAAGTTTTAATGTAGATTACTGTTAACGGTTTTTTTTTAAAAGTTTTCTTTACGTTCGTAAATTTGTAAGCTGTGCGAGTGTGTGTGGCTAAAATGTGTGGTGTGTGTGTGTGTGGGTGTGGTGGGTGTCGTGTGCTGTGTGTTGGGATTTTTTAAAACTTTTAAGGTTTTATATACTGTCATATTTACCGCCGTGCTTATTAATTTAGTTGTTTCTGAATCCATAAACATGCCAAAATTTAAATAATGTCATTTAAAAGAGCTTTTAGCATTTTGGAATATTTTTTCTTTGTTGATTCGTTTTGGTTCTGAACTTCGCTTTCGTTGTTTTTCTTGTGTGTGTTTGTGTGCAGATGGGTGGCGGGAAGCATTGTCAGTAAAAACCCAATTTTCCCAGTTTTCGGGGGGGGGTGGCCTTTTTTGGGTGCGTGTGTATAGTGATTGTGTGTTTATTTGTGTCGGGGTTCATGTTTGAATGATGGACAGAAGAAGATGTAGGGGTAGGGCGCAGACTGGGTTCTCAATTGACTTTTGTAATGTCCCGTGGCGCTGAAACTAACCATGATCGGTGGGAATATCACCTCGCTAACTCTCTTCCTAACATTTTATTACTTCTGAGACCCAGCTAGCCTTACATTCTTTTCAAATAAAACTTTGACCAAAAGTTTCCATCCAATTTCAGATAGAATGGGTGGAGTCTGTGCCTAATATAAACATTAACACCCTGTAACACGTGTTGAGAATTCTTGAATCTCTTAATTTCGATGTCTATGGCTTAAAATCTTTCTCCCTACTACTACCCTTATTTTGTGTTTCTGCTACGCTCCCCTAACGGAACAGATTTTCACCTCCTTTGTGAATATCTTACTATACTTCTCATGAGATTGTTACTTTCTTCCCATCCAAAATGCTGAGATCCTCTATTTTGGGGATTTCAACGTACTCCACACTGAGTGGTTGAGCTCCTCCATACTATGCAGGAGGGTGAGGAGGCCAAAAAACAGTCAGTATTCTAAACGATCTGGAACAGTTGAATAAAGAACCTACATATATATACCAGATCGTCCTAACCAATCTATTGAAACACGCTTGATTTTATGTGTCACCACTAATCCTTGCTCGAATAAATTACACCATTTTCCCTCCTACGCGTAACTTGACACAATCTTGTTGGCCTAATTTAAAACTTTTTCGTCCTAGCCAGCTCCACCATGCCCCCAAACGTACTTTCTGAGCACTTTAATCGGCTACATTGGGGTGCGTTGCGATCGTTTGCTTTGCAAACTCATACTCGGAGTCGAATCTTGCTGTTGATCTCGAGCAGAGGATGTTTCGCCCCACTGCTAAAAGTTAGGCCGTAATCTGCCTCAAGGGTGATGAGCGGTTATTCATTCTCAACTAAATTTCTCCTACAAAAATCAATGGTTCGATTGCGAGAACTCTGTTCTTCGCTCCATTAGGAGTAGAGACATTCTTCCTATCTTGCGGCCAGCGAGAAGAGTCTCCAGATACTGCCACTCAGAGTCGCGTGGTTTCGCTGACTTCCACTGGTCTAGCTCTGAGCTACAGTTGCAGGGACCTCGTATGTCTGCTCCTACGTATCTACAATATCGCGCTTCATAAACAGAGTAACGCTTAGACATCGAGTCCACCATCCCTCTCACGCTTATGGACCTGTCATATCACGTATCTGTTCACTCATTGTAAAGCTGCCTTTACCTCCACTTATTCGTTCTTAACGGTTCTGTGCTAATTCTCCTACTGAAAAGGCTAATCCGCCCGGGCCTTCCTTTCATCTGCAATGTACCCTGGGACGATTTTCCGGCAACCCTCTCCTGCGTCTCTTCCTGTCTTCAGGTACTATGGCTTCTCCCCGTAGTACGGCATGTGGATCGGGCATGGGTTTCGAGATCTAATGGAACGGTCAGGAAGGCTGTAGTGCGCCCCGGAGGAGCACCTCGCCCGAACGTGAGAGTGTACTCCTGCTGGCTGGCCCTCGGACTGTTCAGAATACGCGAGCGCACAGCGAGAGCAGTCCAGGTACATCAGCTATCTGCAGCTTTATAACAACGCGACGCGTCCACGAAGAATGAGCGATACTCATCCTATTATCAAGGCCGCAGGCCGCATAGTACCCTCGTCAAGGCCTATCAGCTTCGTTGCATCCCCTGGCGAGATTATCGACCTAAAATATAGATACATCTATATATACATATACATATAACAGACGGAGTCCATGCATAGCGAGCTGCATCACACTCGACTCCTATCACGCGAGCATGTCTGCACGACGCGTGGATCCGAGCGCTCCTGGTCAAATGTTACATCGGCGTATCATACCACGACTTACAAACCACGACATGCGGCAGAGAATGGCCCGCCGTGTAGACGCTCTCAATTACCGAATGCTGATACCGTGAGGAGGAATACTGATTCCGTATCTGCTGTTGACGCGATAGCAACACGAGTGTGCACACCATCCCGTTTACGCTTCTTAATTAACAAGAGCCGCGACAATGGGGTTGCGGGGGAAAATGAGAGATGGGTACGGCGAAAGTGCATGCTCGACATATTGTTGTGAGGGGTGAGAAGTACTGTGGGACAAAGTCCGAGATGGAAGATAAGCACTGGTCTCGTTCCTCCTAACGCGCGTAACTGCAGATGTCCGCGCAGTGCTTACGTTGCACTAACTGTATTACGAGAGCTTGTCGAGAGAGAAGGTGTACAGCGATTGCGGTCATCAAAGAGTGTCGGCGCAAGACACTAACGTGATTACACGTCGCCTCATGCATTGGATGATCCGTTGATTAATATCCCAAAGCGACTCGTGATCAACCGGTTATATATGCATCATCGAGCGAACGAGAGGCTTGGGTCGCTACTGAGGCGAATATCAGTGGACATTCGCTCAAAACGCGCCTCGGTTCACTCGTGATGCCGGATACTTGAAGATCAAAAAACTGTCACGCTGGCGAAGATGGCACAGCTGAGAGAAGAATCGACAGCCACGTCGTTACAGGAGAGATAGCGCTGGGCGAGGTCAGTACGAGCGCGAGTGCAAGAAGTTATACTCCGAAATAGTGAACAGGTTCACTAAGGAAGGCCAGCTCAGTGTGAGAGCACAATCTAAAAATAACACAACGCTGAAATATCTCATCTAACACCATGAAATCTGAGCACGAAAATGGCTACCACGGAAACGCCTCTCTCTTAAAACACATGCCTTCAGTCGCCGGAAGCGGTAAGCGCACATAAACATAAAACTGTAGTTCATGCGAGAACCGGGACAACATAACAGCTTGCAACATAAGCAAAATGAGAACGAAGAGATGTGAGAAAACCTGCCAATTAATCAATCGAGAGTGGTTGAAATAATAAAGAAGATGACGGCCAGAAAATAAGGAGAACTGAAATCGATATCATGAATGACGGAGAGTGTAAGAAGAGGAAAATCACCTCGAAAATCTGCCGTACTGTACACTAATTACCATACTAAACGAACAAGTTATATGTAAAGTAACTGTCATAATTATGTGTGCTCGGAGATTTGATGGTGTAAAAGTAGAACTCTCAAACTAAGTGCACATGTTTGGGGATGAGGGGATAGGGAGCCGGTGGCCAGACAACACGCTCTATGATATGGGAATAAAGGATACGTGAGCAAAGTCTAGAACTAATAGAAAACGTCCCCTTTCACGCGATCTATCTAACCATGATGCGCTAGAGGCATCGGAGTGAGTGACAGCTGGATGGTCCCTGATCGCGATTAATGAAGTTGTACTACAACCGAAGCAGGTTATAACAAAAGCGTTTATCCGCGATACCAGGTAATTCCTTCTCACTGAAGGGCATCTCTCGACACGCCGACATAGCAGTAATAGTTACCCTATAATCTCCATAGAAGAGGCAAGGAACCATGCCTCAAAATTCCTGCAGAACATATTAGAACTAGTTTATTGAGTGATAAGATCGCATTTTCGCGCGTTTAGAGTCAACAAAGCATGCTGCTCGTCGTGACTGAGCATCTTTCTTGGCCGAGAAGGCAACACCAATGTGCGTGCTTGTGCATACTTACACGCTACAGCACTCGGGCCATACAGAATGTGTGAATATACACTCTCCACTATGCAATACACAAAAACCCACGACATGCTCAGGACAAATGAACACTATGAAATAAATGTGATTATGTCTTCATGGTTATAGGCACTGTGCGAGACAGGCAGTAATGACAGATGTATTATACCCAATGCGCCTAATCTACAGTGCTCCGACACCATTGTGTTAGTGATAGGTTTGTTGAGAATGGTGATCAGAGAAGAACAAAGAGATAAATAGAAAAATAAATAGAACAAAGGAAGATGAAAGGGTATAGTAATAAAGTGATCCTTAATATATAGCTTCAACATGGCCGCGCGCTCTAGTAGACGTTATATTATATACAAAATATAGATAGAGAGTAGGGAAAAATAGGTCTAAAAGGAACGTGTCGCTACTCCAAAACACTGTTAACGTTAATATCATTTGACACCTAAATGAGGAGTGACGCTGTATGAAATCCACCGTCGATAAACATAGTACATTATGAAGAAGACACCTGGACATATAAAGAGTGTGTTGAGGGATAGCCCTGCTTACTGTACGCGATATGATTAGGTTTTGGTAACTACGAATCTTAGAAGAGAGTTTGAGAGGACTGGAGAGATTTGGTAGGGTGTATGCATGTATGCACCTTGGAAAAAGGTAAATGAAGATGTAGATATAAGTACTAGGTGATAAGATGGTAAAGAGTGAATAGTGAAGGAGAGTCATTGACTGTGATGAAGTCATGTTGATTGAACGTGAGTCAATTGGAACCAAATATCGAAAGTTTTATAATAAGTAAGGATTATAGTGAGAGATGATCAAGAATGGATGTGCGATTGTGAGAGAGTTATGTAGTGTGAAAGAAAGCATGCTACAATGAAGTCTGAAAGGTGACTGTAAGCCATTACGCATCTCTCTGCTGCCCTGGACTAACAATAGAGCGGACTAGTTTTGAGGTGCGCAAAAGCGTTCTACATGACGCGGGCTCGTCACGTACAAGTGATTAGTGTTACTGGTTATGATGTGAATAGTCTGCAGAACACCCTATGGATGTCGCGAAGTAAGAGGGTACTCCTCGATCACGTTGGCTGAAATCTGGTTCAGTAATGGAACAATATAGAGCTGCGTCGTGTTAAGGTGCTTGAGACGCAATTTATACCAAATGAGTGCACAATAACGTATAACGGTGATGCGCGGTCGTCGGATCCGCAGGTGAGAAAAAAGATTAAGTGAGAGAAATAAACGTGGAAATATCGTCGGAGCAAATTAAACTCCATAGGGATCTAGAGACAATATGAATAAATTAGACCTTCGTGATGATAGATAATCTACTCCAATATCAAGAGTTGGAATACAGCCAACTGATACTAGTGGTAATATATGAAATGCTGACGATAACAAATATTGACAAGCTAGCGTCCACGAGACAAAGAAAAAGTGAGAATGAAGCACAGCGTATAAGCAAATACATTATATGAATACATGTAAAACGTGAGAATGTTAAGATCTGGTATCCGGGAGTGCAAGTATTAGTAAGTATGAATATACTGGTATAACTCTAATACAAGGCGCCTAAAAAAGCCCCCAACAAAAAAAAACAACCCAAATAGTCAAGGATTCTATATGCGGGCCAGTAAGAATAAGGATATAAGTATATGAGAGATTAGAGAGACACGCGGCCTCAACTGAGAAAGTCTAAAAGAGAGGCAAAACATGACCATAAATATACGAATGCCCTCAAATTGGATGAACATACCTACCACATAGAATTCCTTAGCAGAAAACGAGAAGTCTACTCACACTATATAAGAAAGAGAGAAAAAAATATGAGTAGGGAGACGAACGAGAGCGCAAAGGTTAGTCCTGTATCAACCTCTCAGCGATAATAAGAGTATGCCTCACCATCATGAGTATTTTTTCCGAAGGCATAGTTAACCTTATTGCACACCTCACTCTTCAAAATATACTTATGTAGAACACGTATGACCATAGGATGATGATAGTATAGGATAGAATAGATCCTCAATTTTATGTACATTTTTAGTTGTTAGCTGATACGGTAAACAACATTGCAAACAGGATTGTTTTATTACGACATACGCTATACAATTTCAATATAGATGAAACTTAGGATAGGATTAGCAATAAAAGGCAAAGTGCACATGTGAATGTTTGAAAGAAATCAAAGGGATAAAAGAAATGAAAATATTTTATTGAATTAATAATAAATAGATCAGATAAACTGTAGGACGTTTAATTAGAAAGATGAAAAGACGTAAGCTCCATGGCTTATATAATTACTATAATAGAGTATATAAAATAATAATATACGTAGCGAAGGAATGGCAATGAAGCATTAAGAGGTTTTGACTATGTAGAGAAGTATGCCTTTATGATGGATAAGAAAATAAATCACTAGACCATATAAAATACGTTACCCTATAAAAACGGCTTAGAGTAAATAAAATTGATCTTCAAGAAAATCTCTGAGGAATTGTTCTCTAACTGTCAATATTAATAAGAGAAACTTATCCTTAAAACAGAAATAATGGTAATATATTATATGGCATTTCAAATAAAATTAGGTGTCAGCAAATTCACATCCCACAAATATGACGACCTCTTTTAACTTGGGAAACAAAAGGTCACGAGAAATAAATTTTATTCACACTAAAGTGATAAAATAAATAATTATTATTAGAAAAAGTATAACAAATTTCATGAAAATCTATTCAAATTCATTAAAGAAACAAATAAAACAACACTTTCATGAAATACTATCTATAATATATTCTATACATTATACATTTCTTCTAAATGAGAAATAATATATTTGACTCCATACAATAATTTTGTAATCAGCCTTCCAAAATGTAATATTATCTATTCCTCAAAAAATCAATGGCTTCATCTTTTTATTTCAATTTCATCTTTGACATGTTTCAGTCTCATAATATTTATTTCTTTACTGTTGAAAAAAAAATATTAATTTGTAAATAATAATAATTAATAAATAATAATAAATAATAATATATTAATAATTATAAAAATTAATTAATAAAATTAAATTCCTGTAACCGGATATTATTTCTAGTAGTACTGATGATCCAACCATTGAGATATTTTGTTCTAAAAGACTATACGATACCAGTTGTTCTGAAATCTGATACTGAATGATCATATTCTAAGAATATCATCCTTAATTTCGATATTCTTTTCTATAATATATCCATAATAATCACAGGAAAATGAATTTACATTTGTTAAAAAAATACTCAATGCGACAAAACCTTTACTGGTTATGATAAAAGCAATTTAAAATGATTATATGTAGTTTAGTTTATAATTAAAGGTTTACTAATATTTCACATAAATAATTTAAGAAAAAAAATAAACTGTAAGCCCAATAGACAAAACTGAGAATTTATTTTATATAATTTATATTATTAAATTATTTGAATTTTTATATGGGTTCCACAACATAAAACTGGATTTCCGTAAACTTTCCAACTTGAAATTTTTATTAAAAATGAGTTCTGATCTTACAATTTCTTCAATAATAAAAAAAAAAAAATAAAAACTTTATAGATACTGTAAAAAATTACAGTTAATCAATTTGTAACAATCAAATTTACTATTTTCTCCAACCTTCAACACAAATTATCAGTGTTGAATAATTCTCCAAATAAAAATATTTAAAGCTATCAAGCCTAAAGACATGACCAACAGAAGCTGGTTAGAGAAATGAGCTGGTATAGGTTAGACTTAAGTACTAATAACCAATCAAAAGTCAGATAGAATAAAAGGATCTGGATCAGATGCGATTTTTGTTGAAGAATCAGGAAGAGAGAAGCAGAGAATTAAATGAACCCAGAAAAAAAACATTTGGTTCAGTTTTTATACAAACCCTGTCTTCATATGAAAGATGTTAAATAAACTTACAGAAATTTCAGGTATATGATTAATTTTACAAAATGAATTTACTTGGAATAAAAAATTAAAATAACAGTTACAATTACTTGGACCTACATTCTCAAAATTTAGATTTAATGGTTATTATGCAGTTAGAGGTTTAGGGAAAGGAAAAAAAAAACAAAGCTGTCTTGTTTTCCGATAAAAACGGTTTTTTTCATGATAAAAACACAAAGCTCTGAAAATAAAAGTATACTTAGAAAAATCAGTCGCTTGGTTTTTCGATTTTTTTTTCAATAAAAGTATAACAAAAAATTGCATAGGTTATTTTCACAATATATATATTATATATAATTAAGCAAAATATGCCTAATTTGGTACTATTTTTTGGTCCTAAAGCTGTTATAGCTGGGTTCGACTAGAATTAGAAATAAATATATATATATATAAAAAAATAAAATATTAGAAATATAGAAATAGTAATTATAACATATAAATATAATATATATCTGAGTATGTGTTCAAAATTTTTATGGGTTTTCCTTATTTTTAATAAATATACTGAATATTGTAATTATTAAATATGCGTTTAAGAGTGGCTTCATTATTGTTCTTAGATTTTCCTTCATTTTACAAGTTAACATTTTTATACATTACTGAGCCAACAAAGTAATTATTATTGACTTATATAAAGGCATAAAACATATTGAAGGTCATTTTATAATGTGATATGAACTTGTTTGCCCTGTGAATTTAATACGCGGAATATGACCTACCGTTATTCCATAGATTGGCTCTAGTTTTTTGATATAATATATGAATAACAAAGATAACTTGTATCTATGTTAATGTTAAATTCATTTAAGTTATAGGTATGAACGTATAATTCGACACTAAAATAAAAACGAACGAAATAGATATATATATAATAATATATAATATAGTAATATATAAGATATATATATAATATATATATATATAATAATTATATATATATATATATATAAAAATAATATATATAATATATATAATAAATATAATATATATAATAAAAAATAATATATAATATAATATATAATAGTTAAATAAAATAATATATATATTTAATATATAATAATAATATATTTATAATATATAATAATTAATATAATGAGTAATAAGAGTTAACAAAAACACGAAAGATATAGGTCAAAACATTCAATTCAAAGATAACATATGAAATCACAATTATTTATAGCCATTTTAACATAAACGACTGTCTATATTATGAGATTGTACTTCTGTGTGCAAGAAATAATAGGACAATCAATGTGAAGGGCGATCCAACAAATAGTCTAGCCATCATGTGTGTATATCTCACATCTTCCTATGGATATCATTTTTCATTCCTAATCACCTTGAATATCTATGATGCGAATTCCTATGCTCCCCTATGTCTTCATCACTATAGTATAATATAGTACAATCACTAGATTATACTTGGAAACGTGATCTAAAGTGACTATGTATAGTAAAGTGAACTTATTTATAATGTCATATTAGCTATTCAAAATTTTTTGAAAGTTCTGAAATAGCATTTATCTGTGCGTAAATAAGTTCTACATAGTTGGACAGATTTAAGGGATGCCCAACAAACAGTTTAAGCAACATTGAGAACATACTCAAGACGAATTAAACTTATTCCAGGCAGTGCTCAATAATCAGTCATGGAAATTTATAGATAAATTGTCAATCCTTTGAGTATGAATTGCTAGGACGTAAATTTGAAAGGGTACCTAGCTGAAAGATTCCAGCTTTGAGTTTCTATCCTTATAACTCAACTCCAAGGAAATAAATTCATGCAAATATATGATTTGAATTACATTACTAACCATTCTTGTCTAGAGGCCCTAACAAATTGCATTATTCTATCAGAGTCCATTAGGATTGATGGGATTACAATAGATGAGTTGGCGAAAAATAATTTTTCCCTTGTCAATCAGTGAGTTACGTTAATGAATATTTGTATAGAGCACCTACATGATACATATATTTTACCTTAAGCAGGCCATAACTAAACCTTTTCCAGTGGTACTTCTTTATAGCCTATCTTAGTCCACAAGCATATGAAAACAAGAAATATAGGAACTTAAGTATTAATCCGCCTGAGACTGCCTCATAAGTAAGATGTTGATACCATCTTTCAATAATACAAACGCATAATTAATAGGTACCTACTAGGTGTTCAATATAATCTAAATAGCCTTCATGACTAAAGATCTAATTACTTATATTTTCATATTCCTTCTTTCAGTTTGGTTGATTAGATGAATGAACCTACATGGATATCGCATGAGTCAATGAAACTATTGCCAATATGTACAAATAAAAACACACTTCATAAGCTTTCTCGTTAGATACATTTATGCCAGGATAAACAAATACTGCCAATCTTCATTAGGGTACGAGAAAAATTATAAGGTATTAGGAAAACCCCATGTATGCGAAGTAGGAGTCCAGGTTATGTTTATGATACAGATAATACTAGGTCATTCTTCTTCAATGAAAAATATGAAGTGAAAAATATAAATCTCTATCCGAAATAAAAAAAAAGTTTATTAATACATTTACGCCTGTTAGAGACAGTTCTTTTCATCGTAATGATCTAGCAGGCTTAAAAGCCTCAAGAAATACTTATTGGAGTAGAGACTTTTAAACTCTACGTACTAAATCATTGATCTACATTCAATGGATGAGAACTAGTATTTGACTGTGTAAGAAGTACTTTCTTCATAATTATCACTACCAACATATCTTAGCACAGAAGAGATTGCACTACACAAATTCCTGGATATCTTCTTTCATCAGACAATGCTAGGTAGGTTCTGGGAATATATAAACAAAAAATATATAATGATGAAGTGAATACAAGCTGGGATGGGGACTATCGTGCAGAGAGATGTTTAAGGATTACTAAGGTACGCTTCTTATGACTGAATTCTCAAATCCGGATACTCAAAAATTTACCGTGTTACTATATATAGTTAAACGATTCTAACTACTAATACCTGTCACATTAACCAAACAAAAATAACTAGTCAACTATGATGGTTGATTAATTTTGGCTCTTACCCATGACCATAACCATATAGGCCGACAACCCAAATAAAAATATTTTAAACCTTATCTACGATCCATTTTTCCAACTAGATGTAGATTATCGTACACCACGTTTTAACAGAATACCCATATTGAAAAGGAGCCAAGATCATTAATCTTGGTTACTACGATGATTTTATTTCCAAAGTATGCCAGATATATGCTTGCTTCACAAAATTAGTTAGTTAATTTTTCTTTTTGGTTCTCCTGGCAAATATTCACCACAGATGTAGCAAAGAAGAAATTAAGAGGTTATTCAAAACAGGCTCTTCGTGAAACTACTCATAGTGTTCTGAAAATATAGATAAAAATAAAAATATAAAAGTATATATATATTAAGGTAAGTCCCCCTTATAAATAATAAGAAATAAAACGATATTACTGTTTATCAAATATTTATGAGACATTAAAAAAAGTATATTTGAGTATATATTAATGGAAGGTAAAATACATGTAAACACCCTGATATATTCTCAAAGAACTAAAAGTCACATAAATCTATGAGTAAAACTTTAATGTCATATGTTCTGAGAAAAACAGCACCTCAACCTGATAAATTTTGACTTAATAAATTCGAATTAAAATTATCCCTTGGGCAGCCAAAAAAAAAAAAATTAATTTTTTTATATGAGTTATGGAAGCATCTTGTATATAAATCAGAATTAAAAAATTGCCACTCATGGGAAAAAGTTGGGCACGAAATAGTCTAAAATAGAATAAAAGGGTTAGCAAATAGCACTCCTTTGCATGCCAAACCCTAATTTATGGATGTGCACATAACCTGACTTTCAACTCAGTAATTTACTTGAGAATGATCATCTTCAGATTTAGAAGAAAAAGACTACTTGTGAGGTGGAGGAGAAAAATTCTGAAAATTTGCCAAATGAGAGAGATGATTATGCTAAGAGGCATAGCTAAGTTACTAAGAGTCCTGTTACTTGCTACCCTGCTCCTGTCAACCCACAGTCATTCTCACACAGTTAAGCTTCAATAACAACTTGAGAATTCAATGAACTTAATCTAAAGTTACACATCAAAATAATTAAAATTGTGGCTGTGCACTCGATGAGAGCCCAGTGATAATAGCTTGACAGTAAGTTCACATATGCACAGTAAGGTCAGTACTCAAGTTAGTGGATCTGGGGTCTGGGGAGGTGGGGACTAATAGGATATTTAAGGTGAATCAAAAGGATTTGATCTATTCCAAGACCCAATTTATTAAATATTTAGTCATTCACTCATCCTTCCTTCATTTACAATCTTGGGTATATATATAATTTTTAATTTCAAATATATTTTTAATATATTTACATTTGCATTCCTATATAAGTGCACTTTAATTTTGATTTTACCTTTTCTAATATATTAATAAATTAGTTATAAATATACATGATTATTAATTTAAAAAAGTAAAATTATAAAATATATAATTATATTAGATACAAATGTAAAATACATAGTTAAATATGTATAATAGTGAGAATGAAGACCTATCACACTGATCACGGCTGTTGTGGATTACGTTCGATAGCTTCAGTATAAATGAAAAACAATTGTGATAATAATATAAGAGAAAACAATATTACAATCATTTTTAATAACATCATTAATCCCTATCATATATAAGAATAAAATTTCACTATATAAAGGTCCATAAAATAATATTTGAAAAATTGAAAAATACTCAAGATAATCATTCTATTTTAGCTAAGAAATAATATGATAAAGGGCGACCTTCACTAACATGTCCGCCACTCTTTAAAACCGGGCACCCCCGCTAATTCACTATACATCTTTCCAATGCAAGAAAAACGAAACAAAGAAAGGCGAGAATATAAGAAAAAAAACGAAAAAGAAACAATACATGTGAGAAAACAAAAAAACAATGAATTACCAAGTCTCCTCTACCTTATGAGAAACGACCAAAACTAACGCATTTGAAATCAAATAGAAACGCACGATTTTACTATTGCCCAACACCCTGAACATGACTATATGCATATAGATACCATATCTTTTAGAATAAAAAATTTGATAAAACATCCTAAATCATAGATCATTTCGTCGACATATCCATCCCTACACTAATCCTCCT
>JABUQX010124408.1:0-30465 GCA_015478945.1 Trachelipus rathkii | reverse complement strand
TGGCGAAAAAAAGCCGTAGTGGAGTAGACGTGCGTGCAGAAATAAAAGCTGTATAGAATCCTTCAATCCCCAATATGCTTATTGAGTAGCTATTATTGGAATGTGTGCTGAGCCAGTGATTGATTTGATTGTCTATTATTATGGTTATTATAAAGAGTTATATATATATATATATATATATATATATATATATATATATATATATAGCATATATATATATATATTATATATATATGCAGCAGCAAAGTTATTATATACATATTGGCTGGCTGGCTAATACTATACGTACTTATTATTACGCTGTTGTTGGCTGGCCATACATACAGCGTGGCTATGCTACAGCGAGCATGGTGGCTGGCTGGCCATTGCCACATATGGGCTGCTTGCTGGCTGTTGTTATTGGCAGCTATATTGGCTGATATTATTACATATTATATATTATTTCCATACATAATGTAATAGGCTACATGGCTACGCTGGCAGTTATTATTAGCTGGCAGGTTACTACTATTGTCATTATGGTATATATAATATTATTATTGTATATATATATATTTCTCACATTATATATATATATATATAGATAGATACATAATACATACATAATATTATTGTTACAAGTTATTACAGATTAAGATAGAAAAATATTTTGATATTTTCGATGCTTGGTTTACTACATGTCAGTCATTGCCATTACTGGGCTGGCTGGCGCTGCACCGGGTGCTAAGATGGTGATATATAAGGTTGCTGGTTACATATATATATGCATAGTTAATAGCTATATGTTACATTACTTGGGCTGTACATATGGCTATTATTTCCCATACATTTCCATATATATATATATATATATATATATATATATATATATATAGTATATATATATTATATATATATATATTATTATTATTGGTTATAATATTATATTTATATATATTATTATTATTATTATATATATGAGCTGACAAAAATTACATATATGCATATACATATAATATGTTTGAATCGTAAAGAATCTCTTATATTAGTTATATATACATATATATATATATATATATTAGTTATTATTATAATAATACACAAAGTTGTATGATTATATGTATTTAGATATATATAAGGGTATATTAAAATAAAATGATTAAATTTGACCAGGGTGCAGATTGGGGAAAAATCTCTGGTAAAGTGAATTCAGATACATGCTCTTCAAGAATGCAGTGACATCATTTGCAATTTGCGCCTTTATTTTATACAAAGGTCTCTGTAAAAATAAATAAATGAGTAAGTTGCTACTGACTTCACTTCACTTTAATCCTCTCATTCTTACCACTTGACAATCTACAGATAATACTCCTATTGAAATTTACTTCATCTTCGACCATTTTGAACAGACATTTACTTAAGTATTTAATTACAATAGTGGAGACTATCTACTGCTCTCCCAGGGAAATATGATTTCATATTATTAAATTTCTCATTCAAAATATGATCGTACTTTGTCATTACTGTGCACAAACTATCATTGTGTAATTTCAAAGATTGTGCAACTGTCCTTTTCATCGATAAAAAAAAAATTAAAAAAATAAAACTTCAATTTGGTATAAGTATAAGCTCTAAACCCTCATCCTTCGTATATAATATATAATCTTAACCAAATATCTTGTGTTATCAATCAATTCAAGTATATTACTAAATTTGATCAGATGTTTCAATGAGTTCAGTCCTGGGGTGTCTTGGCTACGTATCGTCAGTTCAGGCTTCCAAAAATGTGTCTTTAGTTTACACTTTCTTTTTAGTATGTCAATCCGAATGTTTTTCTCAACTTTGTTATTTTGTTGAATTTTCCAATAAGACATCTAACTCCCCCTCCAAATGTCAAAATGATATTGTTGCCAAACACTCTTCTGACTTTTTGTCTACTATATAAAATTTCTCAACAACAATAGATTGGGTTATAATACTTATCTTTGTTTTACTTTACCTAGTCTCAATCTTAAAAATATTTCTCCGAGCAGAATAAAAATTATTTAATTACTTTTTCAAAGTAATAAAATTATTTGAAAAACTACAAGAAATCATTAATTTTGAAGGATTCAAAAATAAAAGTTAAGTTTATTAGACACATTGGTAACTGTTATATTTTCGTATTACGTATATTTATATTTTCGTACCAATTGTAGTTTCTTAATCCATAATTTTATATAATTCTCATTCATTTATAGAAAAAAAATTTCCTTTATGAAGAAAAAGTTAGGGCATTTTTAATCACTATATATATATTAAGGTTGTTATATATAGTTTGGGAGATATATATATATTATTATATTATTATTGAGCATAGATATAAATAAATAAAGTACATTATTATTATTAAAAGGTATATAATATTAGCTATTTTGGGCAAGTTTATATATATATTGCATAATATTTTTTCATGAGTTTTATAAACATGTAAATCGATGATATATATATATATAGTTGCTATATATATATATGAGAGAGAGAGTGATATACATAGTTAGAGAGGGTATGGTTACATATATATATATGTTGTTATATATTGTTAAGATGAGTTATTGCCAGTTGATATATTGTATATTTCATATACATTATTGTTATTATTACTATTATTATTACATATTATTATTATGTTGGAACTGGGATTTTTAACTTCTGATTACTACATATTATTAGTTATATTATAAAGGTATATTAGTATATTATACATATAAATATATACATATTATATTCATTGTTACATATATACATATATATATATAAACCATCAGACTGCTATCAGCTTACACGGCAAATATCTTTATTATATATATATACATGTTATTGCTGTTTGTTATATATATATTATTATTATTACTGCTATATTTAGATTGGTTATTATATATATTAAGTTATATATTGCTTACATATATATAATACTAAGTCTCCAAACAATATTTCTCGTTCCACTCCAGCCGAATCCTTTGAAGCCGACAATAAACTGGCTGGTAAATCTTGAAGTAGCAGAACACATCCTATCGTCCATAAAACTTGCTTCACTAGAATCGACTTTTGTGCATTAATTAGTTTTACTTTTTTTTTTCCTACTTTCTTTTTATTGATGAAAGTACGATTATTATTATTATTATTAGTATTATTAGCATCATTATGAATATTATTCGTACATAATATTATTATTATTATTATTATTATTATTATTATTATTATTATTATTATTATTTATACATTATAATTTATACATTTTTTATTCAATATTATTATTATTTTTATTATTATTATTATTATTATTATTATTATTATTATTATTATTATTATTATTATTTATATTATTATTATTATTATTATTATTCTTCAGATTTTGATCTTCATTTTTATATTTATTATTGTTATAATCATCATTACTATATATATATATATATATATATATATATATATATATATATAATATAAAGAGTATGTTGATAAGAAGAGCAGTATGTTATTATTATTGTTACAGCAGGCTCGCAGATGCTATTATATATATACATATATACAAATTGTGTTATATTGTTATTGTTATATATTGGGCTGGGTTGCTATATTAAGGCTGGGTTGGGCTGCTGCTTGCACAGCAGCTGTTGCCATTAAGAAGTTGGCTGCTGGCTGAGCAGCTGCTGGCTGCTACATATATTATGAGTATATAAATATTTTTTCCCATGCTGGACTAAAACATTTATTTATCTAAAAATAATTTTATACTTATATATATATATATATATATATATATATACATATTATTATATTGTATATATATAAGGTTATTATATATATATTATATATATATAAAGTGTTATTATTATTGTATATATATATCGTTTAAAACAATCTGATAAGAACGATATGTTTTTAAAAATCTAAACAAGACTTTTCATCCGAAAACTTTAAAGACTAAAAAAAAAGAAAGAAAAGAAGATGAAGAAATAATAGTATTTAGTTTTATAACTTTATATAAATTGTTTTTTTCTTTTTTTTTTTTTTTTCATTTATATATCCCTTTCTTTTTTTTTTTCTTTCTTTCTTTTTCTTTTTTCTCTTTTTTCTTTTTCTTTAGTTGTTGTTAATCCGTCGCGATCACTGGATCTATGACATAATCCTTGTAGTGTAACTTCGTTCATATTGTGAAAGTTTATTGCTCGTTTTGAGCTTCAAGTTCATTCGCGAAAAATGATAATAAATCCTTTCATCCTAAACTCCCCCCCACCTCAACCACTCTCATACGCCCCCAAATATTATGAATTTTCTCTTTCCCCCAAAGGTATCCAAAATGTTTTCGTCGATTTTGCGTGGAAGGTTTCTTTGGAGAATGTCTGTTTGTTGTTATGCGAGAGTTTCCTTAGAATATATAGGTATGTATGAGAGAAGAGGAAAGAGAGCATATATATAAGTTAGAGCAGCAGCACATATAGATATATATATATACATATATTATGTTAAAGAAATATATTGTTATATATATATAAGTATATTACATACAGGTTATTATTATTTACCATATATATTATATTATATTATTACTATTATACATTATATATATACATATATTATTATTATTATATATATTAATATATATATTCTATTTTATGCTATATATATATATATATATATATATATATATATATATATATATATATACATGTATATACATACATATACATATACATACACATATTCATATATATATATAAGCAATGGTCATTAATAAATATAGATTATATATATTATATATATATATATATATATAAATATATGTTATATATATATATATATATATATAGTTGTTGGTTCCGATTATAGCATTTGTTAAGAATATTAATAATAATAATAATAAGCTCCTCGGTCATGA
The DNA here is from genome assembly GCA_015478945.1 of Trachelipus rathkii. Taxonomy (NCBI): domain Eukaryota; kingdom Metazoa; phylum Arthropoda; class Malacostraca; order Isopoda; family Trachelipodidae; genus Trachelipus; species Trachelipus rathkii. Next base: position 25,568 of record JABUQX010124408.1, on the reverse strand, counting down.
ATACTTGATGGAAATACTTTGTTTTTATTCTTTGATAATGATAGGTTATTTGAAAGTTGAAACATGATGTTTAATGATTAAATGATGAATGTAATACAGGTGTAAAACATAAAAATGAATTGTAGTAGTAGTAGTAGTAGTAGTAGTAGTAGTAGTAGTAGTAGTAGTAGTAGTAGTAGTAGTAGTAGTAGTAGTAGTTTTTATGATAATAGTTATAATAAGTGAAGGCTATAAAAACAGAATAAACTGTTCTGGAAGTATTGCCGTAACACAAAAATGGCAAGACTGAACTTTTTTGGTTTTAAAATTTATATAATATTATGGAGAGTCTGTAATGTAGTGGATCATCTCCTTTTTGCCTACTGTAATTTGGTTGAAAATATAAGAAAACATAAATATTATAAGGAATTTCTGAAGAAGTTTACAAATGAAGAGTAGAATAGAGGAAAGAGATGACCAACTTCGAGAGCTATATTATACTACGCAATTGCTAAGTGAAAAATATATGGAAATCAAATTGAAAAATAAAATTTTAAATAGCATTGTAGTATATTTTAATGATTGTACCTCTTATGATCTGCAGTTGACGATACATTCCAACTTTATGGGAAGCGATGCTAATAATAATAATAATAATAATAATAATAATAATAATAATAATAATAATAATAATAATAATAATAATAATAATAATAATAATAATAATAATAATAATAATAATAAATAATAATAATAATAATAATAATAATAGTAATAATAATAATGATAAATAATAATAATAACATTAAAGACTTATATAACATGGTCATTATTAGTTGCTTCCTATTAAAATAATACACAATAATACACACAATAATAATACACAATAATAATAATAATAATAATAATAATACACACACACACACACACACACACACACAATAATACAATAATATTTTTTGAGTAAAATAAAATTAAATATTCAAATCCTATACATGTACCTATCAATAATACTCATAAGAGAAAGTATAACATATATTATACATATTATTATGAGCTATATAAGATAGATAGTTATTGGTAGAGAGATATGTTACAAGTTACTATAGCAAAAATTGTATACATATACATATATATACGGTACATATGAGATTGGTTGTCGCCATGGCTACATACTACTATTAGTTATTGGGTTGCTGCTATGGTTATTATGTTACATAGATGTTGGCTGGATGTGATATATATATAAGGTTGTTATTATTGATGCTGCTATGATACAGCTGGCTGGCTATTGCTGCTGTTACTACTCAACAGCGGCGACGGCCGCGCGCTCAGTGGTGACTGCGACTACAGCGACGATGGCTGCTGCTGCTGTTGCTGGCGATGATGATTGCTGATATATATACAATTATAAAGATGTTAGCATATATATATATATACAAGGTCATAGATTATTATTTGGGTTATTATTATTGTTGGCTATTGTTATTGTTAACTACAATAGCGCTATTATTATTATTATTGCTACATATATATTATTATTATATATATATATATATATTATATACATATATATATATTATATATATTATTATTATTTCATATATATATAGTATATTATAGTTATTGATATTATTGAAAATAATCATATATTATAGATATATATAAATATATATATATATATATTCTCTTTATTTCTGGTATACATGCAACATTTATAGATCTTAAAACAATAATTAGCTATAGAAATAATTGAAATTCTTACCCATTTAAAACCAGTAATAACGCGTTTCTCCTTAATTGTCGTTGCCACTTTGGACAAATATTCTCGGCAATTTCTTGGCGCTCGATCATCATGTGATGATGAATAGATTTTATGTACCTAGAAATATAAATAACTTTTATTGCCATTATGTATTCAAATATAGATATGATCAACGCCCGGCAGGCATATATAACAGAGCATATTAGTTATTACATTATAAGGTTATTACAGCAGTAAAGATATATTTGTTACATATTGGCTAAGCAAGTGGGTTGGGCATATATATATTATTATATTACATATTGCGCATATATATAAGGCGCGCAAGGCGTATATACTATGCGTGTGGCGTATTAAATGTATATATATATATTATATTATATATATATATAGTACATATACAGAAGAGAAGAGTGGTGAGTGGTTATACATATATTGTTATAGAAAAAGTTATATATATATCGCTGGGTACATATAAATATATATATATATATATATATGTGTGTGTGTGTGTGTGTATGTGTGCGTGTGTTTGTGAGTGAGTGTGAGGTAAATTAGATTATATTTACATAATCATTTAGATAAGCCTATCAACTGTTAAGGCTACTATAACTGACACCTGGGAAAAATTTGATGTTGCCTTGATTAGGCTATAAAATTTAAATTTTGCTACTTTCTTTTTTTCAGAAGAAAGAAAACTATATTAAAGGCAGTAACTTAAATAATATATATATATATATAAGAAAGAGCACATATATTAGTTATTATATATATAAGGTTATATATATATATATATATATGTTTTTCATATATATATTATAAGGTTATGCTATTATACCTATATATATATATATATGTTATTATTATTAAGATAAAGGTTATATATATATTGATGCTGTTCTCGATATATTTATTATTTATTTATTGATATTATTAATATTATACATATTTATTATTGCATTATTTATTGACTTATTTGATAATAAGATTATTATTTTATTATTACTGACATTATTCGGTATTTTATTTTAATAGAGATCAGAGTTGTAGATCATGTCGTCGATATTGAGTCATTATCATTGTATTGGCTGGTCAGACGATTAACACAATATTACACATGCCAATAGTACACACATGAAGATATAACGTCGGGTTGTCGCCACACACATACACATTACGCATATTCAGCTTATGTTATTATTACATATTAATATATGGAAGATATATATATATATTGGTTATTCATATATATATATATGTTAAATTAGCATTAACAAAAAAGTAAGTAAATATTTCTTTATCTATTTTTAAGCTTCACACCTGCTAAGCCTAGAAATGATTTATGTATCGCAAATATCTTGTGGTGAAGCAGTGGTAGACGCCATGACGGTGCTTTCTTTTCTTCCCTTTCTTCTTTTCTCTTCCTAATTAAAAAAACACTAGAGGATGCACGTGCTGCCTCGAATGTTACCTGTATCTCGCCCTTCGCGGGTCATCGAGGGCCCCTGGCAAACACTGCAGCTCAAATTAAAATTAATTTCTTTATTAATTTCTTCGTACAACAATTAAAGAACGCAAATCTAGCATAAAATTTAAGAAAAAAAAGGTAGCCTCCATTTTTGATATCGCCGAACATTTTATTTCAGAACAAAAGAACTTCCCCAAAACTTAAAATATTAAAAACAAATCCTAATTATTTATTTAAATCTATTTAACCATAAAATAATTTGTTAAGGGGTAATTAAGCTAACTAAAGTTAAATATAAACTACTAAAAATTCAAATTTTGAAATTATAAGAAAGTCGCCAACTCCTAGTGTTTAAGAGAAGCAGAAAGAAACAAATAAAATAGCAAACTGGCAAGCATTTAAATCCAATTTTTTTCCCAAGGTGTCGCGTTATAGTAACTCATTAACCTAAATAAATAAATAAACATGGTTGGCAGCTGGTGATATATATGCTAAGAGAAGAAGTTGTTATGCTAGTGCTTGTATATAGCGCTGGCTGGTTAAGGCTGGTTACTGGGTTGGTCGGGTTACATATGGGTATATACAGTTATTAAGGTTATGTTATGCTATATATTATTATTATATAGACATATTATAAACTAATGGCTCTATCAACACAGGGCCACTTGATTTTAAAAACTATATTATTTTACAGCTATATTTATAGAGGTATATATTAGTTGTTAGTATACATATATATATATATTATTATTATTACATACATATTCATATTATATATACATATATATATATATACATATATATGTTGGTTTGGTTTATATTCCTGATCGTGCTAGACCAACTGTAGCTCATTCCTTTCTTCTCGGCTGAAACACCATTGAGAGTAGGTTTGAAACTGGAGTTATATAGCGACTCTAATATATGAAGATTAGATAATTTGTTGGTTTATGATATTATTGAAAAATGGGAAGGGAATGATCTACAGGGTGGTCATTAATAGGGCAATGTTCTCTAATATCAGAATAAGATATAGTGAATAGAAGCTGCCGGTACGGGAGGACTTGACCCGATTTTCACCTTATATCCGATTTCTCAGCCCTAGTCAAGTAGCTTCTGCATTAAGTTTCTAATTTAATTAAAGAAAAAATGATTTGCATTCGTAATTTTACTTTTACTTGAAAGTAAAAGTTTTAATTGCGAATAACTTTCTACATTGATAAGTGAAAAGAAAAATATTAAGATATATTATTATTATTATTATTATTATTATTATTATTATTATTATTATTATTATTATTATTATTATTATTATTATTATTATTATTATTATTATTATTATTATTATTATTATTATTATTATTATTATTATTATTATAATATTGTTGTATTCATATTGTAATTATTATTATTATCATTGTAATTATTATTTTTATTATTATTGCTATTATTATTATAGATATTTATATTTTAAAATTAAATAATTTGCATAATGTAAATTTTTTGCTTGAATAAAGATTTTTCATTATTATTATTATTATTGTTATTATTATTATTATTATTATTATTATTATTATTATTATTATTATTATTATTAGTAGTAGTAGTTATTAAGAAGCAGGAATAAAGTAGTAGTAGTAGTAGTAGTAGTAGTAGTAGTAGTAGTAGTAGTAGTAGTAGTAGTAGTAGTAGTAGTAGTAGTAGTAAAATTGTTCAAGATAGTGAAATTTATATCAGTGTATTAGTTTTTTTGTTAAGTAGAAAATTTTATATTTCAGATCAAGATTGAATAATCCCAATATGATCTTGATTAAAAAAAAGAGAGAGAGAGAGAGATAGAGCTAAAGAAACGAGAGAGAGAGAGAGAGAGAGAGAGAGAGAGAGAGAGAGAGAGAGAGAGAGAGAGAGGGAGAGAGAGAGAGAGAACAGTTCTATTTTTTCTCTATTTTTGTTGGTTGTTTTTATCTGATTCTCTGCCATTTTTGACGAATCCCTCAATTAGCAAGGAGATTGAACCAGACATCATGTGGAATGTTTGTATAATTTGCGCTCAAACAATTTCATTCTCTCTCTCTCTTCCTCCTCTATTATATATATTATGTTATATATATTTTATATATATAGTATTATTATTGGTTGTTAAAAAGAGCATATATATATATATATATATATATATATATATAGAAAGAGAGTATATATATATATATAGGGAGTATATATATATAATATGGGTTTGAGTGAATGTGTAGGTATAAGTGTCGTGAGTCATGACCACGTGGGCACATGTGTGTGTGTGTGTGTGTGTGTGTGTGTGTGTGTGTGTGCTCTGGTGGGCCTTATCAAATTATGTCAGAGGTGAATAAAGTTCCTGTGCAAGTCAGAGCCTTCGTAAATTAAAGACTGATATGCCCCGATGAAAATGTGTTTGAAAGTGTGCTAGCTAAATGTAGTTGGGACAGATAATGAAAGTATGTTCCATACTTTACTAGTGGAATATATGTAACTCTTGAACATAGAGGTTAAATCTGGGGTTTAGAGAGTCGAATAGTGAAATGATGAGATTGTGTTAAAAGGCGTGTCAGAAGAGCCGTTCTCAATATAGTTATGCGGCTGGAGAGGTTCAGAAAAGCAGCTTCCATTGTAATATTGATAACATAAAGAGACTGACGTCACACCTAGAGACTGGAGACTAGAGAGAGTTGAAAGAGAGTGACGTCACAATTCGACGGGTATATAGGAGACTAGAGAGAGAGTTTGTGAGAGCGGGAGAGTTGACAAGACGAAAAATCCTAGATTCCAACTTTTCAGATAAATCTGTGTGAGTGGAACCAATCTAGATATGTGAGGCGTACTCCATACAGGAGCGAACGTCTCTAATATAAAGAGCAAGCAACTTGTGTATCGTGAAGAAATTCTGAAGGAGTCTCAGAACACCCAACCCTTTAGAAGCTTGTTTCAGAAAGAGAAGTAATATGATCCTTCCTATTAAGATCACGAAAATAACAACAACAAAAAAACACTAAGAATATTAAGAACCAGATTAAGATTTAAGCATTTGAATTTACTTTCAAAGTTGTTATAGTTGTGTGAAAGTTTATGTTTAGTAGATAGATAAACTGAGGTTTTGAGGCATTGAAAACAACCTTGTGCTAAACAACCTTGTTTTTTAAAAACCCCCAATAAAAACTCAAGATCAGATTTTAGTTGCTTCATGGTTGCCCTTTTAACGCAACTAATTGCCATTGGGAATGAAGTCTTAGAAAATGAAAGGAGCGATGAAGATGGAGTAGTCTGGTATGTTAGGGGTGGATAGGTGAAGAAGTAATAGAGAGAAGGCAATGAATTAAAGTAGAAAGAGAATTAGAGACAAAAGAACCCTGGGGTGAACGATTGGCAGCAAGGAAACTCTGGAAACACATTTGACGTCACATAAACGGTGGTTATAGAATGATCGAAAGGGAATCAGAGAGAAGGTCACAGAGAGGTCACAGAAAGAAGGTCAAAGAGAGAAGGTCACAGAGAGAAGGTCACAGAGAGAAGGTGGTCAAAGCAAAAGGAGATCAAAGGGAAGGTCACAGTGAGAGAATGATACATAGGGCAAAAAGAAAGCCAGAGAGAAGGCCACAGACAGAAGGTCAAGCAAAGCTAGCTGGTCACAGAGAGAAGGTCAAGCAGAGAAAATAAGCCGCCAGAGAGAAGGTCACAGAGAGCATGTCACAGAGAGGAAGATCTCCAAAAGCTATAAGCCTGTTGCTATAGAACGGCCAGAAATGATATCAGACAAAAGGTCACAGAGAGAGAACGTCGCAGAGAACGTGGTCACAGAGAAACGTCACAGAGAGTAATGTCGCAAAAGAGAGCATATCGTCACAAAGAGAACGTCAAAGCAAAGAGAATGTGTCACAGAGAGAATACCGCGAGAAAATGTGTCATACAGAAGGTCAGGTTGGTGACAAGAAAAACAAAGAGAAGGTCACAGAGTAAAGGTCACAGAGAGGTCACAGAGAAAAGGTCACAGAGAGGTCACAGAGAAAAGGTCACAGAGAGAAGATCAGAGAGAAGGTCACAAAGAGAAGGTCACAAAGAGAAGGTCACAGAGAGAAGGTCACAGAGAGAGCAAGAGAGAGAGAGAGGTCACAAAGAGGTGGAAGGTCACAGTGAGAAGGTCACAGAGAAAAGGTCATAGAGAGAAGATAAAATCAGAGAGAAGGCCACAGACAGAAGGTTAGAACAGAGAAGGTCACAGAGAAGGTCACAGAGAGAAGGTCACAGAGAGAAGGTCTGTACAGAGAGAAGATCACAAGAGAAGGTCACAGAGAGGTCACTGAGAGGTCACGGAGAGAAGATCACATAGAGAAACAGAGAGAACGTCACAGAGAGAACGTCACAGAGAGAAGGATAGATGTGACATCAGAGAGGTCACAAAGAGAACGTCACAGAGAGAACGTCACAGAGAGAACGTCACAGAGAAAATGTCACAGACAGAAGGTCACAGACAGAAAAAAAACAAAGAGAAGGTCACAGAGTAAAGGTCACAGAGAGGTCACAGAGAAAAGGTCACAGAAAGGTCACAGAGAGAAGGTCACAAAGAGAAGGTCACAAAGAGAAGTTCACAGAGAGAAGGTAACAGAGAAAAAGTCACAGAGAAAAGGTCACAGAGAGAAGGTCACAAAGAGAAGGTAATAGAGAGAAGGTCATAAAGAGAAGGTCACAGAGAGAAGGTCACAAAGAGGTCACAGAGAGAAGGTCACAGAGAGAAGGTCACAGAGAGAAGGTCACAGAGAGAAGGTCACAGAGAGAAGGGTAAATACTGAACAGGAGAGGAAATCAAAGAGGTCACAGTGAGAAGGTCACAAAGAGAAGGTTGACAAGAGAGAAGGTCATAAAGAGAAGGTCACAGAGAGAAGGTCACAAAGAGGTCACAGAGAGAAGGTCATAGAGAGATGGATAGATACAGAAAGAATGAGGTTTAGAAATCAAAGATTTGTGCCAGACTATATCGAATTCTTTTAATTTATTTAGTGCCACAGCGAAAGGTTGGTTCCATCTGCCATGTCGAAGGGAAGAGAACCAAGAATCAGAAAGATCAACACCAGCAGAGCTTTTCTTACGAAAGTGGCACACCTTCGATCAAAATGCTAGGTTCATCTCCAAGACCAGGGAAGTCTCAAACTTCAGCTTGCGATAACAGTGACTCCTACACTAAACCCCAAGGGCAAAGACCCAACTAAGTAGTTCATCCTACCAAAGTTTAAATTGGGAGCGACAAGTGCGATTTGACTAGTGTGTTTTGTGACTTTAGTTTCTTAGTGAAAATACAGTGAGTGTTTAATTGTGATTGTTTAATTTAATTAAAATATCTTAAAGATAAAAGCAGTGCACTACGCATCCCCAAGATTAGTGATCCTCTCGGGCAGGTCTTGGCATAGGCAGTGTTCAATTAAGTGGAAAGTTGAATTAAGATAGCGAATGAGCAGAAGTCTAAAGTATCTTCATTTACATATATATATATATATATATATATATATATATATATATATATATATATATATATAAATTTGTGTTAGTCGTAAGGATCGCTTAGGAACCTTTTGTTGCCGAGCCGTAACAACCTTGTTACGTGCTCTCCTTTGAGATTAATTTGATGATCGATAGTTCTTCTATTTCATTTCTTGTAGCTCTCTTTTAGTTGTTTCTTAAGCTTTCACAGTAGTTTCTTGTAGTCATTCCTTAACTTACAAATTATATTTATTTGTTTTATTAACTATTTTTATGCTCTTCCCAACAGCAGTATTGTAAAACTAGAATTAATTTAAGTAATAGTCTTTAATAATTAGCTGTGAGGAACGGCTCTTTAATTTATATTAAGAAACTCTTATTAAGATCTTGTTATCCTGCCAAGTCAAATCTGGATATATTATCTCATCATTGAACTCAACACGATCTGGATCAAGACATACTACAAATTTATTGTGTCCGAGCAAAATCAAGACTATTTCTTGCGGATATTATAAATACATATTGGTTATATGTTAACAATACATTTTTAAAAAAAAACTACGGTAACTTTATAATATCTTTATACTATTATTTGCATTCATAAAGCAAATGTATAATTTACTATAATTAATTTCTCTTGTATAATTGAATAATTTGGTATTATTTGCTTATAATTTTATTCCTTTACAGCCTACTGAGTAAAACATATGTTATTTAAAACGGTATATATCATGATGGATTGTGAGCAATTGGAACAAGCGTCTGAGTTTAAATATTTAAGATATATGTTGGATGAAAAGGGAACGGATGATGCAGTGTAGTAGGAAAGTTGTGAAAGGTAAGAAGGTGGCTGGCGCAATTAAATCCTTGGTGGATGTGAAGGGACTAAGTCTTGAGTACACTAGGGTTTTACACGAGAGCATGTTGTTACCTATATTAATGTAAAGTAGTAAACTATTTTCTGGAATAAGAGGTATTGATCTAAATTACAATGTATTCAGATGGACAATCTTAGGAGCATGTTAGGTGTGAGAAGAATTGATAATATATTATATATATATATATATATATAATATATATATTATATATATATATATATATATATTATATATATATATTGATATATATATATATAAGATATATATATATTAAATAGAGTATATAATATAATATATAAATATATAATATATATATATATATATATATATATATATTATATATATATTAAATATAAATATAATATATATAATAATATATATAATATATATATATATATATATATATATACTATATATTACTATTAAGGAGAGTATACGCATACTCGAGGCGATGAATTACCTCCCATTTGGCTAATGGTTCGCCCTTTCTCTTTTGCGTTCATATTCCATTTAGACTTTGTTCTCCCAGGCAACATATTACTACCCACCATTTATCCACATATCATATACACATACTTAACGTCCACACCCCTCTTCTGGACATCTTACAGACATCCCTACTATTTATATCCCTTGTGTGGGGAGAAGAATTGCCCAGCATCGTATGTCCTGCGCCGTCCGTAAAGGGGCGCATAGGCGGTGGTTAGTGGCGTTGGCTGACCCACTACCACTTATCTCTTGCCAGAAATGCTAATGCAGAGCATCGGAGAAGGTTCGTGGATCGCCGTAAAACGCCCTTCCTATCTTTCGCGAAAATGTATGATCGTATGGATACAAGGAATGTAAGAGGAATAAAATGCTGAGGAGAAAGAGGAGAGAGGTGATGATGTATTTAGAAATGACAAATTTGATTTGCTTGCAGTGACTGAAACGAAGATGAAAAGAAACGGTGAAAATGAGTGGTGTGGTGTGGAAAGGAATGAGAGGGGGGAAAGAAGGAGTTGCAATTTGATGAGTGACTTGTGGTACAGAGCTATGGTAGACTTGTGTGTGTGAGCTACTAGAATATCTAAAGGCGTAAATTAAAGTTTGAAAAGGTCAAGAGTGCGTGTGCTCGCTGGACGATATGGTCCATCTGAAGGAAATGTTGGAGAGTACGATTTTCTGGGATAATCTGAATGATCTTTTGGATGGGGTGAGTAGGAGCTTCAGATTGAATGTGTTGGGGGACCTAAATGGTTGAATAGGTGATCAAAAAAGGGATGGTATAACAGGTGTTTTGGGGTGTTGGGAGAAAAATGAGAATGTAGGAAGCGTGATGATTTCCTTGTGAGGAGAGAGGTATGTGTGTAAGTAATATTTTCTTTAAACACAAGAGTATCCGTAAGTATACTAGAGCTGGTGTAGGTAGAGATGGTATCGAAGTGAAAAGCATGATTAATTTTATGTTGGTGAAGGAGATGTTAAAGTATGTGTTGGATGTTAAATCAGTGAGGAGATTAGGAATGGAAATTCGATTATTATGTTGTTCTATGTAAAAATCAGTTGTGGAGCCATGGATGGAGAGGAAGGTATAAGGAAGGAATGGGGTAGAACTAAGAGTGACAGTTAAAGTGAACAAGGTTAAGCATGTATTTAAGAGCGCTCGCAAAGTAAATCAGTTGAATGTGAAAAAGTTGAAACTGAACAAATCTGAAAATATATGAATTAAGCAATTGTTAGAAGTGCAAAGGAAGTAAGTGGATGTGCTAAAGTGGAAGTAAGAATGTTAACAGGAGTGGTGGAATGAAGTGGTGATGAAAAACGGTCAAAAAAGTAAAAAAGAAATGTGGCTGAATGTACTAAAAGCCAATGATGAAGTTTCAAAAGAAAAATGTTTGGAAATATATAAAGAGGAAAAAAGAAATACTAAACGGTGAATGCATAGGAGAAAAGAAGAGGTAAATGAACAGTTTGGAAGGAGGATGAATGGAGACTTACAAGGGAAAAGGAAGCTCTTCTGGAAGGAGCGCGAAAGGTTTATGAATGAGAATAAGGGGAACCTGCTCTGACTAAACGATTTAGTATTGAAAAAAAGGGATGTGCTTCTGTAACTAATGGAAATTGAATGATTCGAGGGGCGTGGGGGCGGCGCGGGGAGTGTGGAAACACTTCGAAAATCTGTATAATATTAGCAAGTAATGAAGAGGTGATAGTGAATGTGTGTGGGGTTTGATGGTGCCAAGAAGAATAGGTGGTTATGGGGGATGAGGTCATCTAGCAAGGGAGGAGGTAATGGGTAGATTGAGATAGTTGAAGAATGGGTAAATCAGTAGGTATAGATGATATGTACTGGTGAAATGATAAGAACGGAGGCCTTGAGATGGTGATTGATTGGAATATTGGAAAGTTGTTGTAATAAAGCGTTTATGGAGGGTATAGTTCCAAGGGTTAGAGGAAAGCAGTAATAGTACCCTTATACAAGGGTAAGGGAGATAAGGGGAACTGTAGGAACTATAGGGGAATTAATTATGGAGTGTTGTAGGGAAGATATATGCTTTGGTATTTTGGTCGAAAAGAGTGTTCCGGGAGTGAATAAAGGAATGATTGGTGAAAAACCAGGTGCGTTTAGGTAGAGGAGTTGTGGATCAAATTTTTACATTGAAACAAATGCTTGAGAAAAATGAGGGAGGAAGAATAAATTGTGTAGGTTAGGTTTTATGAATTTGCCACATGTATTATGATAAGATTAATAGGGAAGCTCTATGGGATGTGTTAGTGATATGAGGTGTTGGTGTAGGCTTCTGAATGGAATCAAAGTATGTATGGCGGATTGTTAAGCGTGTGTAAGAATAAATGGTGTCAAAAGTGATGTTGGTTTAATATTAATAACGGAGTGAGGCAGGATGTGTTACTGTCTCCTTGGTTATTCAATTTGGGTATAGGATGGGGTTATGAAAGAATTAGAAATGGGGGTAGCAGGAAATGGTGTTAGAATGATGGAGAATGGAGGTGAAAGGAAGGTGCCCTACCTATTATATGCGAATGATTTGGTTTTGTGTGGTGAGTCTGAAGAGAGTTTGAGAGGATTGGTACAGATATTTGATAGGGTGTGTAAAAGGAGGGGTTTGAAAGTAAGCGGATAAGAGTAAGGTAAGTTGTGAGTTTGGGGACAGTTGGGAACTCGATTGTGTGTTAGATGTTAAGCAATGTGAATTAGTGTCTAAGTTGAAATATTTAGGATATATATGTTGGATGAAAAAAGGAACGGATGATGCAGAGTGTAGTAGGAAAATTGTGAATGGCAGGAAGTTGCCCTGGTGGCACTAAAATCGTTGGTGGATGTAATGGGACTAAGTCTTGAGTGCGCTAGGGTCTTACATGAGGGTATGTTGTTACCTGTGTTAATGTATAGTAGTTTGACTATGGTCTGGAAGAAGAGGTATAAATCTAAAGTTCAATGTGGTCGGATGGACAATCTTAGGGGCGTGTTAGGTGTGAAAAGAACTGATAAAATGAGGAATGAACGTATTAGAGAATTATGTGGTGTGAAGAAAGGGATAAATGAGAGAATAAATGAAAGTACGTTGAGATGTTTTGGTCATGTGGAAAGGATGAATGGAAGTCGGTTGGTTAAGCGGAAGTCGAAATTGGTGAGTTGTTGGGAAGTGAAACGCTGCTGACCGAAAGAGGGAGACAGACATTTGTGGATTGGATTAAGTCAGTAAAGGAATGTCTGGATGAGAGAAATGAGAGTTTGGCAGATGCGAGAATAAAGGTGCATAATAGGAGTGAATGGCGGAGTTTGGTGAGGGGGTATGGTTGTGGCCCACCTAGGGCAGGGGATGAAACCTACACTTGAAGAAATGCCATAGTGAGGGTCCGTCGCGGTCCCATGAAGCTCTAGGGTCGGAGGAATTTTCTGACCCTTTTGTATGCCCGACGAGATTTCTCACTAATAGGTTATAGAGGGGGGGACGGTAAGGCTGGCTTCTTTTCGACTTGTGTCATATTCTTCTACTCCCAGCTTATCTTTTATATAATAAACTGAAAAATACATTACCCGCCCATTTTTTTTTTTTTATCATTTCTCTTTTCTGATGCATGTCACGCACCTTACCCCCAGTCTTGGGAAAAAGAAGGATGATGATGATGATGATATATTTTTATGCCAGGTTTAGACCGGTATGGTGACATGGTCCTAATACTGTCGAGACCTGTCCTTTTTTTTGTGTTTTGTGCACCATGCGCAATTATTGTGTCAGTTGGAAACTATGTTCGTTTCTATTTTCATTTTCAGAACTTTATCATAAGATTTTTTTTTTAAAGAGTAATTGAGATTAATTAATGTTTCTACAACTGACAAAATCATTCTTCAAAGCATATTATTTTGAATTCCCAAAATTTAAATAATAATAGAAAAACTTTCCGTGTTAGAATCGTTTTATTTTTCTTCTAATAATTGTGCCAAGAAAGGAGTCCTTCTTTGGAATCCTATTAACTAAGAAACTTTATAACAAAATAGTTTCTTTGGTTAGTAAAAGAAAAGTTAGAATAAAATTAAGTAAAAGAGACGAGAGGAGAGATATGACCAACATGGGTCATAACAATCATAATCACTTCGCCTCCATTTAGACTCTTTCACCTCATGCTATTCCCGAATGTTAATGTATATAACTGTTAAAGTAAGAGAACTAATTCCTCTAAAAAGGAAATTAAAATCAAAATGGGCACAGCAATGCTCCCGAATTATCTTGCAAAGTTTTTATAATTCACAGCAATAGAAGGTGAAAGCTATTCTACTTCTTAGTCGTACCAACACAATAATTTTTTGTTTAAAATATAGAACCCAGGACAGATTTGATTTAGATTACTGGTCTTCAGATTCCAAGTAAACCGGCACGATCACCCTATAACAGTGAGATAGTAAACCGACGCTGTAGCCACCTCTTGCAGTGGGAGCGGTCTTAGTATATTTTAGTCATCATTCTTAAAACATCATAAAATTTGTTTTAGAGATTTTACATACATGAAATGATAATTAGTATAATAGTGAAATAACTGATATACACAAGTTATTATAATATGACGTTATCAAATGTTACATTAAAGATAATTTAAAATAATTTGTCTATTTCAACCCTCTTATTTGTTACTAATAATCTTTATAGGCTACTTAAAGATGCTAAACTAATGCCAAATAAAAATATTTAGTATTACAAAGGTTATGTGATTTTAAATAAATACTGTATACGTAAGATATAAAAACTGCCAATGTATTTTGAACCTTTTGTTCCAAGTACAAAACAATATACTTAATTCTTACCCAAGATTTTTCTGGGTACATTAGGCTCCAGAAGATACTTTATCGAAGACACGAAAGGAGCAGCAAGAGGCCATAATTGATTAGGTGGTAAACGCAACATTTTGTCTAAAAGAACTATCAGGTGGCCTGGATTATCAGCGGCCTGTTGCATAGCTGTAAAAAAAAAAAAAAAAAAAAAAAAAAATAAAAAAAAAAAAAAAAAAAAAAAAAAAATTATATACATAACGATAATAATAATAACAAAAAATTAGAGTAAATTATGACTGTAGGTGAAAATGAATAAAAGATTGAAATGTAGAATAAATTTAAGTGTTATGTGATGTGGTTGCAACACGCGTTAATTGTAAGAACAGAGAAAATAATAAACATGGTAAGGCCTATTAGCTTATTATTATTATTATTATTATTATTATTATTATTATTATTATTATTATTATTATTATTATTATTATTATTATTATTAACAAAACTATTAAATGCGGGGAAAGCAGGACTATGGAGTCCGTATCCAAAACAACCTATTCAAATTGTTCTAATTGTCAACTCCATGGTGAGTGGTGCCATCTATTTTAAGGAAAATGAAAAGTCAAGTAGGAGTTTTTCGAAGCTCTCCCAATTTATTTGATGTGGAGGAGGATGGAATATCTAAAATAGCAGCAATGAGATGGGCGGTTTCAGATTCGCCAAACCAGTTGGTTTGATAAAATTCCTATATTGCTAAATAAATGAAGAACACTCGTGATCGGCGAGTAGGAAGGTGGATAATGAAGAAGAAATGAGTGGTTGGGCTCCACTCGTACTGATACAGGTAGGAAGGAGGCCAAAACATTCAGAATTCTCAACTATCTTGAACAGCTAATTAAAGGAACCTACACATATCCCAGATCGCCCTAACCAATTCTCAAACACTCTTGAGAATAATCAATATTCCTTGTTACAAATACACCATATTCCCTCCTATCGGTAACTCTCACCACAATCTTGTGGCTCTTAATTATGACACTTTCTCTCCAGCAGCTTCACCATCGCCTAAGATTATTTTCTGGCACTTTAACTGGCTAATTGGGGTGTAATGTGTCGCATCTTTGCTACCTATCCTATGTATGAGTCCTGTTTTGACTCGGAGGACGCTTCAACTTCAGCTGAAAAAAGTAAGGGCCATAATCGCGGAAGGAATGTACGGAACCCAACCAAACTACCACTCTACCAGTATAGATAGAAACCGTGGTGGAGGTAGAAGATTGATAGAGAGAATTAATTTGACAAATGAGGGGAAAAGAAGAAGAATTAAAGATTACGTATGTGACAAGCGTGTTGTACTTGTTATAGATAATGCTGGTGTGACTTTTTTTTCCTCCTTGGTGCAAGGGGTTGTTGTAGTGTTTGATGCACAGGGTGAACTGCTGAGTGACATACCGTAAAATTGACAACCTATCATATCCAGATGGGCTTCTATAAACAGAATTTTTCTTTCGATTTGTAAGTGGTGCGTGGGTATGGAGGGGATGCAGCCTGTTATTATTCTGAGAGTTTTGTTCTTCATGGCTTCTAGTTTTGGGATATTGGATTGTGATATTGCGGGTGCCCAGGCGGGTAATGTGTAGTTCAAGAAAGGGCGGAGGTATTGTATGTATAATATAAATTACAAGACAAAAACAACACAATCTTTCCGCACAATAAAAAAAATTCATACATCACATATCCAACCTCCTCCCACACACGAATCAATCTGGAAAACAAAACAATAAAGTTCCTAGTTCAAAAAAAAATCAATGTAATATCATCGATGTCACATTATTGAAAAATTAGCCCATAAACCCACAATCCCCTCTAACAAACAAATAGCAAACAATTAAACGACTTAAAAATTAAAAAAACAATCAAGAGAAATCCCTCCCCCCCCCCCCCATAAATAATTCAAACACAATTTAAAAAACACCAAAGCAGAAGAGCTATAAGAAATATCAAATATACACCTCAAACCAACTTGGGGTGGAAGCAAGGTTATTTCCAAAGCGCCTCAACCCAATTATTAAACAACCATCAACTTCAAACTAACACTCCCGTCTTATCTGGTCAATTGGCCCACCCATAATTCCTATACTAAAGCAAGGTAAACCACCCAGCAACCCTTCTTCCTACAGACCAATTCCATTGCTATCCACAATAAACAAAGTACTGGAAAAATTAATACTCAATAGAATCCTACCTTATATTCCTCTATCTAGCACACAACAAATTTAGACAAAAACATTTCTCAACCACTCTCCATAACTGATTTAACATAGCATATTCTGAATGCTTTAACCAAAATTTCCTCCCTCTTCGCACCATTCTAATTCGCAAATAGATTTTAATGACTCATGATATAAGATTTTCATAGTGCTAGTGCGGAAAATATTAAATTACTAACATAATTGACAAAAACAAAAAAAATAGCTAACAAACTTCATATCAGGAAGGTACAGGTTTAAGTTATGCAAGGGCGACACTCCTCCCGTACATACAAACTATATAATAGCGTCCCCCAAGAAGTGACTTCTCACCTTCCCTTTTTATCCTTTTTATCCACGTTCTCCCAACCCCTGCCCCTTTATATAAAAATTAACAGCTATGCCGATGATCTAACCATTACCGCTTAACACCCTTCCATAAATACAGCATGCATAGAACTTCAACATTATATAAGACGACTGGAACAGTAACAGTGGCTGACAGATAATAGAATGTCAGCATCACCCTAAAAATCTTCAATTATATTATTCACACCGGATAAAAGAGAATCACATAAACATCGAACAATTCATGTTTTAAATAATAGACTCCTTCTTATTAGGCAACCAACGATCTTAGTATTGACATTCAATCCACATATGACATTTGCCCACCACATAAACAACAACACATCCAAAGCCAACAAATAAATTAAACTCTATGAAGGCAATAACAGGAACTAACTTTGGACAACATGAAGAAACAAACTCGATAGTATACAGACAATATATTCGCCCCTCTTTAAACCCACAGTGACAGAGATATTAAGAAGCTGGAAGTAGTCGAAAACAAGGCCCTTAGGATAATAACTGGCTGCCTCCTCATAACGCCTAAGCTTCATCTTCAAACTGAAACAAAAAATGTAACTCAATTAAATCCTTGACATGGTAGGATGTCAAGTCTATAGCAGATCACTCTCTACATCAAACACTGCAACCAACCCCGCACACTTAGAAATAAAAAAGCTTCACCAGCCCACGGAAATTATTTAAGCGATTCAAAATTTTTGATTCCTTTAAGAAGGATGATGATGATGATGATGATGATGAGATGATGATGATGATGGTGTAGGAGGTGGACTCGCCGACTCTCATGCGAACATAAATAGGAGCTAGATTCAAAAATCCACTCCTCGGTTAGCCAGTTGGAGTTTTATTCTTCCCCCCTTTTTTTTTTTTTTTTTCCAGGGGTGGCAAGAATTTTAAAACGACTGCAAACCACGTTGGTGGCGCTGGTTTGGGATAGCCGGCCTTAAAGTCGATTTCCTGTAGTCCCCCGTGTAACCCTCTGAAAAGTGGATTAAGCAAGTTAAAAGGAAGTTTTTATTTAATAATAATTAATAAATAATAATAATAATATAATAATAATAATAATAATAATAATATAATAATAATAATAATAATAATAATAATACAAAATCTGTCTTTTATAACATGTAAAGATTTATATAATGGGAAATGAGGAGACAAGTTTATGGTCCGTAACGATTTCAGGTCAAGTGGCTGGTCCTCATATATGTATAAAATATATAGACCAGAACTTAAATGTAAGGTTTCCAAGTTTGCAGATAACAACAAAATTGGCTACCTCAGTAAGGAATAATGATGGATGTATAAAGATTTAAAAGATAAGGAGGAAGCTGTAATCGTTGATAGGGACATATATACAGATGAGCAGGTTTCATTCCTTCTCAATAAATTTTTTTTTTCCCCCTCCCCTTTTTCCCCTCATAATCCATAGGTTCATGGGTTCGATCGTGCTTGTTTCTCTGGCCATTCAGGCTAGTGACAGTGGTATCGGAGAAAATTCTCGTTCTCCTATCACTCTCGCTAAATTTCATTCAACCAGAAATCGTTGCAGGGATGCTCTTTTTCCCCCCCCCAACCCCCCCCCCCCCCCCCCCCCCCCCCCCCCCCACGAGCAAAGCGGGCCTTCATCAAACGAAAGTTGCTCTAACCTCCTGGTTCTCTTACTAACAAATCTTTCAGGCCTCTTGCCAAAAACCATCTCTAACCAACATTCTGTAAATCTGCCTTTCCTCCTCTTATCCAATCTGATGATTCTGTTGCTAATTTCTCCAACTGAAAAGGCAATCTCTTCGGCCTCATATTTTCCTCTACCTCAACCTTGGACGATTGACGCTCCTGCCATTCCTACTCCTTCTTCTCTCAGATGATCAGTGCCTTTTAAATATGACTACATTTGATTGGGTGCATGGCCCCTGAAATCTATGAACGTTAGGAAGGCGGGTGGCCCGATGGCATTACCTCCCCGAGTTTAGAAATTTGCTTCCGTGCTAATCCTACCCTCGTTTCAACTATACTCTCTGTCTCAAAACTATCACTTTCCCTCGTTGTGGACGCTCGCCACATGTCCAAACCTATTCCGAAAAAGGAAGCCAACCTGATCCTTCTAACTATTCACATATAGCTCTCACTTGTATTCTATCTAGTAAGATCTTTGAAGATTTTTTTGCGATGGACAATAACGGTGATGACTTTTTGATCAAATCTGCAGATGACGATGACGATGACCATGACGATTAATTTGGAAAAAAAACTATTTTAAAAATTGCTCTCTCTCTTCTCTCTCTCTCTCTCTCTATAATATATAATATATTATATATATATATATATATATATTATATATATATATATATATATATATATTTATATATATATAATATATGTACCAGCGAATATAAATATATATTATATATATATATATATTGTAGTGACCCTACTTTTGCCATTTTTTAACATTTATTTTGTATATATATTTTTTAACATTTATTTTCATAAATAATTTCCTCGTTTCAGATAAAAATAAACAATTATTTTATTTGTAGCATTTAATAAAAAAAAAAAAAAAAAACTTTTTAAAAATTAAACTTAAATATCATAAATGTTCTTTTTTATTCGAGGCTAACAAATGGGGCAAACAAATTGTCCAAACATATAATCGTTCAATATGGATTAGTTACGTCATTTGCATCTTATTGTTATTATTATTATTATTATTATTATTATTATTATTATTATTATTATTATTATTATTATTATTATATATACTAACACTGGTATGTTCCGCAGGTTCGTTTTATAAATCTATTTTTAGAGCTGAATAAAATTGGTTTGAAGATCTTCTTATAATTCAGCATCCTTAAGAAAGCATCATTGAAACTCTTCGTCAAAAATTTTGAAACCCGCAGTTTCCGCTGCAAGGTACCATAAATGGCTAAAAATAGATTTATAAACGAACCTGCGGAAACATACCATGTTAGTAATATATAATAATAATAATAATAATAATAATAATAATTAATAATAATAATTAATAATAAATAATAATAATAATAATAATAGTTAATCAATGAAGATAAAAATTATTAAAATTAATAAGAAAAAATATATTTTGATTTCTAGAAATTTTAGCCTCGAATAAAAAATTGGCATTTTGATATTAAGACATTAAGATTTAAGAGATATTTATAATTCATTTTTCATAAATGCTACATGTAATATAATAATTGTTTATTTTTAAATCAAAACGGATTCCTTATATTTCTTAAACCTGATTAGATCAACAAACATATATATCAAAATAAATGTTAAAAAAATGGCAAAAGTAGGGTCAATACAATAATAATATATGTTTAGATTTGTATTATATATATATATATATAATATATATATATATATAAATAGAATTTATAGTAGATCTATAATGTGGCTATATATAATATATATATAATATATATATATATATATATAGAGAGAGAGAGAGAGAGGAGAGAAGGAGCAATTTTTAAAATATTTTTTTTTGTTCAATTAATCGTCATCGGTCATCGTCATACTCGTCAGATCGGCAAAAAATTTGCTCTAAATTCGTCATCGTTCATCGTCATCGGCAAAAATTCATAATCGTCCCATTACTAGATAGAATACAAGTGAGAGCTATATGGTGATAGTTAGAAGGATCAGGTTGGCTTCCTTTTTTCGGAATAGGTTGGACATGTGCGAGCTTCCAACACTGAGGAAAGTGCTAGTATTGAACAGAGAGTATAGTTGAAACGAGGGGTAGGGATAGCACGGAAGGCACATTTCCTCAAAACTCCCGGGGAGGAATGCCATCCGGGCCACCCGCCTTCCTAACGTTCATAGATTTCAGGGCCCATGCACCCAATCAAATGTAGTCACAGGCAAAGGTATATGACCAACCTGGAGGAGAAGGATAGGAAGAAGGAATGCTAGAATCGTCCAAGGTTGAGGTTAGAGGAAAAATATGAGGCCGAGAGATTGGCTTTCAGTTGGAAATTAGCACAGAATCATCAGATTGGATAAGAGGAGGAAGGCAGGATTTACAGATAAGAGGAGGAATAAGATGTTTTTGGCAAGAGGCCTGAAAGATTTGTCAGTAGGAGAACCAAGGAGGTTAGAGCACTTTCGTTTGATGAAGGCCCGCTTTGCTCGTCGAAGAGCATCCCTGCAACGATTTCTAGTTGAATGAAAGTTAGCGAGAGTGATAGGAGAACGAGAATTTTTCCATCCCCGATACGCACTGTCACTAGCCTGAATGGCCAGAGAACAAGCACAATCGAACCATGGATTATGAGGAGAGAAAGATTTAGTTGAAGAAGGAATGAACCTGCTCATCCCATCAACGATAACAACTCCCTCCTTATCTTTTAAATCTTTATACATCCATCATTATTCCTTACTGAGGTAGCCAATTTGTTGTTATCTGCAAACTTGGAAACCTTACATTTAAGTTCCTGGTCTATATATTTTATACATATATGAGGAACAGGCACTTGATCTAAGAAATCGTTACGGACCACAAACTTGTCTCCTCATTTCCATTAATAAATACTTTACATTTTCATTAATTAACGATTATTGTTATTATTATTATTATTATTATTATTATTATTATTATTATTATTATTATTATTATTATTATTATTATTATTATTATTATTATTATAAAAACTTCCTTTTAACTTGCTTAATCCACTTTTCAGAGGGTTACACGGGGGACTACAGGAAATCGACTTTAAGGCCGGCTATCCCAAACCAGCGCCACCAACGTGTTTGCAGTCGTTTTAATTCTTGCCCCCAGGAAGATAAAACTCCAACTGCTACGCGGAGGATTGAACTAGCGTCCTTTCGCATGAGAGTCGGCGAGTCAACCTCCTGCGCCACGAGGCATCATCATCATCATCATCATCATCATCATCATCCTTCTTAAGGAATCAAAAATTTTGATCGCTTAAATAATTTCGTGGGCTGGTGTAGCTTTTTTATTTCTAAGTGTGGGGGTTGTTGCAGTGTTTGATGTAGAGAGTGATCTGCTATAGACTTGACATCCTACCATGTGGAGATGGGGTCCCTATTGGTAGGAGTTTTGTTTCAGTTTGAAGATGAAGCTTAGGCGTTATGAGGAGGCAGCCAGTTATTATCCTAAGGGCCTTGTTTTCGACTACTTCCAGCTTCTTAATATCTCTGTCACTGTGGGTTTAAAGAGGGGCGAATATATTGTCTGTATACTATCGAGTTTGTTTCTTCATGTTGTCCAAAGTTAGTTCCTGTTATTGCCTTCATAGAGTTTAATTTATTTGTTGGCTTTGGATGTGTTGTTGTTTATGTGGTGGGCAAATGTCATATGTGGATTGAATGTCAATACTAAGATCGTTGGTTGCCTAATAAGAAGGAGTCTATTATTTAAAACATGAATTGTTCGATGTTTATGTGATTCTCTTTTATCCGGTGTGAATAATATAATTGAAGATTTTTAGGGTGATGCTGACATTCTATTATCTGTCAGCCACTGTTACTGTTCCAGTCGTCTTATATAATGTTGAAGTTCTATGCATGCTGTATTTATGGAAGGGTGTTAAGCGGTAATGGTTAGATCATCGGCATAGCTGTTAATTTTTATATAAAGGGGCAGGGGTTGGGAGAACGTGGATAAAAAGGATAAAAAGGGAAGGTGAGAAGTCACTTCTTGGGGGACGCTATTATATAGTTTGTATGTACGGGAGGAGTGTCGCCCTTGCATAACTTTAACTGTACTTCCTGATATGAAGTTTGTTACTATTTTTTTGTCTTTTGTGGGCGTGTTAGTATTTAATATTTTATTTATTAAGATATGCCGGGGGGGGGGGGAATTTATCGAATGCTTTGTTAATGTCTATTGCGATTAGAATGGTGCGAGAGGGAGGAAATTTTGGTTAAAGCCATTCAGAATATGCTATGTTAAATCAGTTATGAGAGTGGTTGAGAAATGTTTTTGTCTAAATTTGTTGTTGCTAGATAGAGAATATAAGTAGGATTCTATGATATTTAATTTTTTGCAGTACTTTGTCTTACTGTGGAGAGCAGTGAAATTGGTCTGTAGAAGCAGGGTTGTTGGGGTAGTTTACCTGACTCAATATAGGAATTTATGTGGGCCAAGTTCCCAGAAGATGGAGAGTGTTTAGTTTGACATCTGTGTTAAATAATTGGTGAGAGCTTGCATAACTTGCCTGCCCCCCAAGTTGCTTTTGGTGTATATTAGTTTTTTGGTCTGGGCCTACGGCTTGTGAATTTTTTATTGTTTTGCTGGGTTCTTTTGGGGGGGGGGGGGAATGGGGGTTCTTCTTGATTGGTTTTTATTTTTTAAGTCGTTTAGTTTTGTTATTTGTTAGTTAGGGGGGATTGTGGGTTTATTAATAATTTTTCAATAATGTGACATCATGATATTACATTGATTTTTTTTTGCTAGGAATTTTATTGTTTTGTTTGCAGATTCCTTCGTGTGTGGGAGGGGGATGGGTATGTGATGTATGAATTTTTCTTATTGTGCGTAAAAGTTGCGTTGTTTTTGTCTTGTAATTTATATTATACATACAATACCTCCGCCCTTTCTTGAACTACACATTACCCGCCTGGGCACCCGCAATATCACAATCCAATATCCCAAAACTAGAAGCCATGAAGAACAAAACTCTCAGAATAATAACAGGCTGCATCCCCTCCATACCCACGCACCACTTACAAATCGAAAGAAAAATTCTGTTTATAGAAGCCCATCTGGATATGATAGGTTGTCAATTTTACGGTATGTCACTCAGCAGTTCACCCTGTGCATCAAACACTACAACAACCCCTTGCACCAAGGAGGAAAAAAAAGTCACACCAGCATTATCTATAACAAGTACAACACGCTTGTCACATACGTAATCTTTAATTCTTCTTCTTTTCCCCTCATTTGTCAAATTAATTCTCTCTATCAATCTTCTACCTCCACCACGGTTTCTATCTATACTGGTAGAGTGGTAGTTTGGTTGGGTTCCGTACATTCCTTCCGCGATTATGGCCCTTACTTTTTTCAGCTGAAGTTGAAGCGTCCTCCGAGTCAAAACAGGACTCATACATAGGATAGGTAGCAAAGATGCGACACATTACACCCCAATTAGCCAGTTAAAGTGCCAGAAAATAATCTTAGGCGATGGTGAAGCTGCTGGAGAGAAAGTGTCATAATTAAGAGCCACAAGATTGTGGTGAGAGTTACCGATAGGAGGGAATATGGTGTATTTGTAACAAGGAATATTGATTATTCTCAAGAGTGTTTGAGAATTGGTTAGGGCGATCTGGGATATGTGTAGGTTCCTTTAATTAGCTGTTCAAGATAGTTGAGAATTCTGAATGTTTTGGCCTCCTTCCTACCTGTATCAGTACGAGTGGAGCCCAACCACTCATTTCTTCTTCATTATCCACCTTCCTACTCGCCGATCACGAGTGTTCTTCATTTATTTAGCAATATAGGAATTTTATCAAACCAACTGGTTTGGCGAATCTGAAACCGCCCATCTCATTGCTGCTATTTTAGATATTCCATCCTCCTCCACATCAAATAAATTGGGAGAGCTTCGAAAAACTCCTACTTGACTTTTCATTTTCCTTAAAATAGATGGCACCACTCACCATGGAGTTGACAATTAGAACAATTTGAATAGGTTGTTTTGGATACGGACTCCATAGTCCTGCTTTCCCCGCATTTAATAGTTTTGTTAATAATAATAATAATAATAATAATAATAATAATAATAATAATAATAATAATAATAATAATAATAATAATAATAATAATAATAAGCTAATAGGCCTTACCATGTTTATTATTTTCTCTGTTCTTACAATTAACGCGTGTTGCAACCACATCACATAACACTTAAATTTATTCTACATTTCAATCTTTTATTCAATTTCACCTACAGTCATAATTTACTCTAATTTTTTTGTTATTATTAATTATCAGTTATGACTATATTTTTTTTTTTTTTTTACAGCTATGCAACAGGCCGCTGATAATCCAGGCCACCTGATAGTTCTTTTAGACAAAATGTTGCGTTTACCACCT
>JABUQX010124406.1:25000-37816 GCA_015478945.1 Trachelipus rathkii | reverse complement strand
GATTATTTATAGTAATGGTGTGTAAATGGATGTTTAAAGTAAATGTAGTTTAAGAGCAAGGTGATGGTGGAAGGTGAGGAGAGTCTGAAGTGAGAAATCATGTTGGATGGTAGGTTAACTGGGAAAGTTATCTATGTTAATATTTAGTTAATGGGATGAAAGGGAGAACGAATAATACTGAGCGAAGTAGAAAAAAGTTGCTAGCGTTGGAAGTAGGCTGAGTGCATGAGAGTATTCTTGCGGTTTATATATAGAGACTAAACTATTGGTGTGAATAAAGAGTATAGATCTAAGGTAAAGTCTGTTCAGAAGGATAATTTTTAGGGGCGATATTAGCTATCAGATAAATATTGAACATATAATGGAGAAATGAGCGTATGTAGTGAGCTTTGTGGTGTAACGAAGTTGGTTTGTGAATGAGAGAATAAATGCGAGTGTATTAATGTTGTTTTGTTCATTATTATTATTGTGTCAAGAATGATACTCTGCGGATTTGGCCTAAATAGTGGAGGTGTATATGTGGTCAGTGTAAATGGTTTGAGACCAAAGAAAAAAGCGGAATTAACTTAGAATAAAAGAAATGTCTCATTAAGGAAAGAAAGGAAAGGGAACAGTTGAATTTGCAATACTCGTGAGAAGAATGTGCATAATAGGAGTAAATGAAGGGGTTTTGGAAGGGACATTTTTTTTTTTGGGGGGGGAGCCTGGCCCAGAGGATAGATCTTATGACGTTGACGAAGATCCACAGTGGGTGGACATCACGGTAATGCTTGAAGCCTGCAGGGGCTGAAATTTAGGGGTGCGTCGTGACGGTCTATCACTGAGCGGTATATGAGGGAAAAGTTGGGGGGGAAAAGAAGGAAGCCCCCAGGCCCCCGGCTTTCTTCTTCCATCAGTTCATGATCTTCTATTATAACTATTACTTTTCTGATGGCATGCTTCTGCAACCTTACCCCAGTTCTGAGAAAACAATGGGAAGATGGTATATATATATAATATATATATTATACTATATATAGATATTATATGATATATATATATATAATGGTAAGATAACAGGAGTATATATATATAAAACATGCGTCGTGTGTTCGTGTGCATGTGTATGTGAAGGTGTGGGAATGTGTTTGAAATGTGGTAGAGCGCGCGCTCCTTATTTTAGAAAGAAAAGAGCATCTAAAGAAATTGTTAAATAAAAAAGAATACAATAGAGTAAAAAGAAGATAAAACATTAAGGTTACGTCGCAAATAAGCTTAAAAGGTGGTTCGATAAGCTCATCATTAAAAAGCTTTCAAAAGTTTATGAATTGTATTGTATTTATGTTCAGTTTGAACTTTCGTTATTTGTTTATTATAATGTTAAATTTATATATATTATTATTTAAGTTAGATATTATATTATTATTATTATTATTATATTATTATAATATTATTATTATTATATTTATATTATATTATTATTATTATTATTAAATTATAAATATTATATAAATATCATATTTAAATTTTTATTATTATATTATATTTGATTATATTATTATTATTATTATTAATATTATTATTATATATATATATTATATAATAAATTTTATTAAATCATTTTACATATTATTAATTATTATTATGTTGTTGCTTGTTGTTGTTGTTGTTGTATTGTTGTTATTATTATAAAAATAATTGCATAATTGAAATAAATATGAATGATAGTAAAACGAAGCAAAACAGTAACCATGATAAGAACAACAACAACGGCTTCAAACTCACTAACTGTATTCTTTCCAATGACCTTAAAATTACTGTCTTTAACAAAAAAAAAAAAAAATTTTATTAAATAAAAAAATATATTTCTTTCATACTTTCTTTGTTTATATCGTTTCAACATCCCCCAAACGCGCTCCCCTCATCTAAATCCCTAACAAGCGGCCCACCACACTATCCCCCTAATTGCCTATGAGCTGCACTCTTAGTCTTGATTTCTTTTTTTCAGTCAACTACGACCCATGGTTTTGAGATTGATTGTTAGTCATAATGAAGTTTTTTTAATATTATTATTATTATATTAGATTATATTATTATATTATTTTTATTATTATTTTTATTATTATTATTATTAATAATATTATTAATAATAATAATAATAATAATAATAATATTAATAATAATAATAATAATAATAATAATAATAATAATAATAATAATAATAATAATATATAATAAAATCATAATAATATAATAATGTCGATTGATCGTTCATTATGAAGAGTTTTTATAAATAATAATAAATAAATTAATCAATATTAATAATATAAATACTTTATGCAGTATTAATAAGAACAAAAAGGGTTATATAATAAATAGATAATAAATTAAATAAAATAATATAATAATAAATTAAAATAATAAAAATATCTCTCAAGATAATAATTATAAATTTTGAATTAATAATAAATTAAACTAAATAAATATAAATTAATAAATAAATGAATAAGATTTTATAATTTTTTTCGCAATGTAAAATAAATTTTATTGTATTCATTTTATTATATAAAGGAATACTTTTTTATATCTAATAATTTAGATTCTTAATTTAATTAAACATTTTTGTAAAGATATATTATTAATTTCCAAAGTTTTGTTCAATTGTTTTATTTTAATAGCTATGAAATTATGTAATAATTTCGGCTAATTACTAATAACAATATATATAAAATTATAATAATTAAAATAATATAATAATAATTAATAATAATAATAAAATAATAAATATAATTAAAATTAATAATAAATAATAAATAATAATAATATATACATAATAATTAAATAAAAATAATAGCAATAATAATTATAATTTATAAAAAAATAATAGATAAAGAATAATAAAAATAAATAATTAAATAATAATAATTAATAAATTATAATAAATATAATAATAATATAAATTATAAATATAATAATATAATAAAAATAATAAAATTATTTAAAAATCACATAATAAAACTAATAGTAAAACACAAAATAAAAATAAATAAATGAAAAAAGTTATAAAAATAATATAAAAATTTATTTTAAAATAAAAAGTAATAAAAATTAGAAATAAAAGTAATAACAAGAGATGAATTAAATAAAATATGGAAATTAATTAAAACAGTTTACAGAATTGCACTAAGTTTGCATAATGAAATTTTAAATATAAATTCATAAAATAAATCATATATAAAAATAAATATAATATAATACTAAAAATTATCATAATAAAAATACATAATATTTTTAACTTGTCCAATATGAGAATTTAATATATTTAATATTTACAAATTAATAAAATGAAATCTACACTGACTCCTGATGTACTAACAAATATTGTAACCTTCCATGAATTAAAATTAAAATCAGATTACAATAATGTAATTTAACAATAACATATATAAATTATTTTAAGTAAAGACAATAATAATATAAAATCATTAAAATAAATGGTCTTACAAATTTATATAAGATCTGATATGATAATGATAATGATATATATACATAAATATAAATGATAATAAATAAAATATAATTAAAATATAATGAATAAATTAAAATAATAATATAGCAATATAATAATAATATATAAATTAAATCAATTTAAATAATATAATAAATAATATTAAATAATATAATATAAAATAAATTAAATATTAATAATAATTAATGAATAATAATAATATTAAATTATAAATATAAATATAAATTACTAAATTAATATAATTAATTAATAAATAATAAAAAATAAAATAAATTTAGATTTGATTGTACACTAATAATAATGAGGATAGATTTAATGTTAATTTAAAATATATGCAAACGAATATATAAATATAAAATACATATAATATATATATATAAACACATCTATAATTTAATAAATACAAATATAATAATAAATAACAATAATAATAATAATAATATAATAAATATAATTAATTTAAATATAATTATAATAATTAATATATAATTCAAAATCGTGTAAATAATAATAATAATTAATAATAAATAATATCCTATACTTAAAATAATTATATTACAATTAAAAAACTATGAACATTAAAATAAATTTATAATAAGTTTAGATTTCATAAAAAAAATTTATAATAATTAAATAAATATATACAAATATCTAAGTATATATAATAAATTATAATATAAAAAATAATTGAATTAAAATTATATATAATTAATTAAAATTAATAATATAATACTAATTTACTATTATCCTGATATAATAAAAATCAATATAATAATCATAATATAATAATAATATAATAATAAATGATTATTAAATAAATCATATTGATGCTTTTGTTTAGTCATATATATTTTACATAAATTCTATAAGTATATAAATTCTATATTATAATTAATAATAAATAAATAATTAATGATAAAATATATAACTAAATAAAATAATAATATAATTAATAAATATAATAATAATAATAATAATAAATTAAATAACTAAAATATATAATAATAATAATAATAATTTAATAATAATAAATATAAATAATTATATAAATAATTAAAACCTCCAAACTAATATGACATTAAATATATCGTCGAACGTTATCTGCCAAACATAATTCGTTGATATAATAATAAGAAAAAACTATGATAACTACAATTAAAAATAATAATCGGCATACTACTTACCTTCATGATACGATTGGAAGAACAAACACTTATTGCAGTGTAATTTACGGCTCAATAGTTGAATTTAATAAGAAGCTTTTGATATAATTTCTACGATAGATCATTCATTTGGATGGATGACTCATATAAAAACAATTAGATGGATGATATTTTCCAAATCTCATTTTATGCCAACTATTAATTATTAGATGCCTTGAGATTTCGTTAAGGGGTGAATTTTGCTTTTTTGTGTAGGGTAAGGCCGAATATTTTTATGCTACGGAGATTTTGTTTTCAAAGTTTGTTTCATTGCTACAATTATGTTAGTCATTAAAAGATCATTTGCATTGTTCCATATTGTTGACTTAAATGGATGTGACATGACATTATTTGTAAGGGTGTAAATGATATCACGAGGTTTTATGCATAGGAAAATTTTTGAATTAGTGGGGTTGTGTGCTCTTCGAAGTTTCGACAATAAATATAATAATAATAATAATAATAATATAATAATAACCACATCTAACGGAACCATAATAAATCAATATTCACATTCATCATATTACATCTTGCACCTGCAACAACCCCAATAAGATAGAGAACAGGAGATCACGAATATATTTTTTTCCATAATGATTAGAAGGTCTATGCAGAAGATTATTTTCAGCGTGTGACAAAACCGCAGGGAAGACCGCCCCCTTACTGAAAGCCAGTAAAAGTAGTGTGAGGTATAAACAACAAAGACTATATTAATTAAGTTTTTTCTAAGATATATTATTGCGAAAAAAACTTCTTATCTGGTACGGAATGCATAGCTAGCATAGGATGTTGCTAATGATCATAATTTATGTTTTTGAAAGAAAGCTTGTCATCAAGGATTACACCTAATAACTTGGCAGATATGATGGCCGAGAGAGAGCTCTAATAATTAGAAATCTTTTGCTACAACTTACAATTTACGTTTGAAACTGGGTTCTTTTATAATTGCTATTAAAACCTGCGTAGTATAGAGTATCCATGAGCAGGTAATATTGTTTTTGTAGTATAAGGTATTCGGCGTGATGTCTGCTCGTTCTCTGCCTCATTATTTATGTGTGTTTACCCCCTGTCTCTTTTCACTTCATCTCATTTATTTTTACGATAGTTAATTTGTGTCCTATATTACGGTCTGATATGAGTGAATGACAGCGTCACAGCAACATTGAGAGTGTATTTGCAATCGTGACAATTTTTGAAAGTCATTTGCATATAATTAATAATTAATAATATATGAATTTATAATAATAATAATAGTGTCTTAATATTTAAATTAAGAATTAATAATAATAATAATAATAAATAATAATAAAATAATAATAATGATTAATGTTATAATAATTAATGTTATTAATAATATATAATAATTATAATAATAAAATTAATAATAATAATAATAATAATTTAATAATAATAATATAATAATAATAATAATAATAATTAATAAATAATAATAATAATAAGTGAATATAAATAAATATAATGTATAATAACATTAAATTTAAAAATATAATAAAAATTATATTATAAAAAAATTTTTACAAATATTCTTCTACTGCTTTTCTTTTCCGATGCATGTACGCACCTTACCCTCAGTCTTGGGGAGAAAAGGTAGATGAAGAAGAAGAAGAATCTTTAATTTTTACTATAGAATAATTAATTCATAATCAACTTATTACTAACCTATCAATTTTTATTGTTCATTTGGGGCATACACTTCTTAATTTCCTATTTTACTTATTACCTGGAAGGTATGAAAACTTTTGCTAAATATTTCCTCCCAAACTCGATTTGTTTGACCAGGCATAATGATTTTTTTACATAATTTCTCAATTCCGATATAAAAAAATGGTAAATTATAATATCTTTCTCGGTTATGTACACAACGTGGTAGAAAAAAACGACATGTAACTCAAGAGTAATATATTTATTTATTCTTAATTTATACAACAGAGACCTCAAAATTATTTAGATTTTAACTTATATGTCATCAAGCTTGATTTACGCTTATGATAAAGGTAAGTTGCTTCCACGGAATAGAACTCACTCATATAATATAGTCTCTCAATCATGATTTTACATTCATGTGATCCTTAAGCGGTAGTCACTTGTGGATATCAAAAGAGGCTAACTAGAAATTATCCTTGTGTTGGTATAACCTACGCTCCCCTCGACAAAATGCTCTTACTTTATGAGTAACGCACCTCCACTCTATGTATTCTCTCTTATAAGTTTATTATCTAGATAGAATCAAGGATCTGAACTTTAAGAGACATTGTGCAGCCATTTTGACCGTAGTTTCCTGACAAAGCTCAAACAAGCTCCTTCATAGTTTTCGGTCATGTGAATCAAAAGGAAACCACGAAGCCACTGAAACAAAGCTTTTTTTAAGCTTCCTTTTCTGTCCTAATCAGCTTCTTTGGGAATTCCTTGCCCTCTATTCCTCTAAGACCTTTTTTTATTTGTGATCCGACGAAGACACTGGGCCTTGGACCTTTGCCTCAAAACAGGGTAGGAATAAACCCTTGCAGGTAGATTGAAGGTTGAAGAACTCCTTATCAAGAGCTGCTGACAAAAACTGTTTCATTAGGCCAAAGGTGATATTTGTGATGATGATGAAGAAGGAAAAAATAATTTTTCGTAGGCGCGTTCGACATTAACAGAAATTCCTCTCCAATATTGAACCTTGTTCCTCCCTGACTACTGTACTCATCCACTTGGTCCTCAACCGACGCTACTATTGGTAGGGTGTTTGTGCGGAGGATCTGCTGTCCCAGAGACAAAAGCTAACATGATAAACTGGTAAAGCCGTCTCGAGAACCCATCAGGAAGCCATCCATTTTTTGAAAATTCATCCAGATAACTTTTCCAATTGTGTTCTCATATTTCAAGCACTTAGCAATAGCAGTTTCACGCTGCTGTGTTCCTCTTTTGAGCTGCACCGAGTAGCCAAGAAAAGAGATGATGGGATACATGATCCCGTTATAAAGTAAGCACATCTTTTGAGACTCTTCGATGGAGTATCAATGAAGAGGCGACACTCGCTTAGAGGGTGCAGGCAAATTTCTCAGTGCCTCAGCACTTACTCAGTTCAACATTGGGTCAAAATAGATAAAGCCCATTTTGTAACTAAATATAGTATAATAATATATAATATTAATAATATAAAATAAATATGGTTGAAAAAATAAAGTGATTAGAAATTGAAAAAGAGTGGTGACATTTTCTCTGACTTGCGACTTTACACTTTTCATGTAACATATTCCACTGCTTGAGTCTCGACGACGTTAAAAGCTCGACATTGGACTTATGGTGAGTGACCAAGATCTATTCTGATCCAAGTCGTTTAGATGTCTTCTTGGTTGGTAGTAAATATATTAGAATTCTCTCTTCAGCACACTATATTCAGTAGACCAACGTGAACTTCATTGTTCTTTTACTGGTTATGCTGTCATTTCTTCTGTGAGATGGCTAGTGTCCCTTTTGGAAGGAATGGGTACTAGATGTGAGCATTCTCAGAGAGGTGAGTTGCTGGCACTTGTGAGCTAACGGATGAAACGGTACAAAGAGATCATGTGAGAATTTACTATTGCTAGCAGCCTGGCCGCATTTGCCAGCCTAGACGCTTGACGGGTTCCACTCAAACAAGAGAAATGAAGCAGCAATTGCTTGAGGTGAAAGTTTAGGTCAGGATAATCTCTCTCCAAATTAACTGTGGATAATGCGAGAGAATTAATTCATGTCTTCATATATTTTTCCCATCTGATATTAACCAACCGCCAAAGAAGAAAAATATATACAAATAATTAATTTAAATATCTTTCACTCATTGTTATTAAAAAATAAATTAATATAAATCAATAAAAATCACAACCTTCACTTAAAGATTCATAGCTATCAAATTCAGAAAAAGCAAAACATAGCACAATAAATAATAATATTATAATAGTATAAATAAATAATATAAAATTAAAATAATAAATTATTATTATTATTATTTAATTTAATTATATTATATTTATTATTATTATTTATATTATAATATATATATTATTTATTATATATTATTATATTTAATTTATTAATATTTATTTATTATTATATTATTTATATATTATATATTATTGCACAGACTTTTCTATATATATATAATATATATATATATATATATATATATATATATATATATATAATCTCACTAAAAACCTCATTACTTTTTCATTATAATTATTTCTTAATTTACCAAATTCTTGTGAGGTATAATATATATTATATAAATACTAAAAACAATTGACTTCTAGAAATGATCATAATAGCTTATCTCGTCCGTCTACTGGTGTGAAATTTTCTATAATAAGTAGATGTAATTAGTGTACTTTCATTTTAATGAACGAAGCAAAAATTAAATTTTCGAAATAAAAAATTACAATTATTACTAAAATATATAATATATAATATAAGTTATAAGCAAATTTAAAACAAATTTTATATATATATAAAAATATACGAAAAAAATAAAAATTGTGAAGTTGATAATTTAGATTGTGTTCTTTTTTTCTATCTTACTATATATATTATATCTTAATCTGTATTTTATAAAATAATTTATTAGGTTAATCGGTAGACTATATATATAATTATTTAAAAATAGATAATATAAATTAATAATTATATAATAATACTAAAAGAAATAAAGACACTCAAATACTAAATTTATTCAACTTCACATTTATAATTTTACGGTATATATATATATATTATTATTTATAAATTATATTAAGTAATTTAATACTTACTTATTATATAATTTTGATATAATAATTGAGTTATATATTTGTGATATAATATGTGATATATATATATATTTATAATATTATTGCTTATATATATATACGTTCATAATAATATAATGGGATATATATAATGATTCATATTATATATTATCCTTGATAAAATGTTCACTAACTCACTAGTAGTAAGACACGGTGTTTCTAGAGCTCTTTTGCAACGTGTCGCAGGTGAAAATGAGGCGTGGCTAGTCTATGGATCCGCGCATAACAGTGCAGGTATATTCCAAGAAGAGGTCACGAATGCTCGTGTATATGATACTTCTGCTCAATTCTCCTATGTATTAGTATGATTGTCATTCACATTAGAATGAACTATTTTTGACTTAGAGACGTACATTCTATGAAAATATCTGCTCGCGCAAAAGAATTAGACAAAATGGTTCTTTTTTTCTGAGATAATATTGTAACGTACATTAATGACAAGTTATGTCTGTGATGCTGCACCTATATAAAAAAATACAAACGTATCTTTAGATTCTTGGGCATGAATGCTGTCATTTGCATAAAGCATTTAGAAAGTAGTCTAAATCATAAATCATAACTTTAATTATTGAATTACTTTTAGTTTTACTTATTCTCTACTGTGATTTATATTTATTAATTTCGTCATATTCTTAATATGGTTGCCAGATCGTTCAGAAATAAAATATATGTCATTTTGTATATTTTAATAAAATATTAATTTTAATTTTTACCTTCTAGTGAAATGCAATATTTATATCAATATTGTAAAAATCAGACTAAATTTACATATGGTAAACATAATAAGCTTAAAAGTTGTGATATAAGGTAATTATATAATATTAATTTATTTTTTCTCTTTGCGCTCTCTACAAAACAAAAAGAAGTTGCGAATTGAGCGATTTTCCTGTTCATTATAGCAAAGAGAAATTTTTTTTACTAGTATTTTATTGATGCCATAAAGCAGTATAAATTTATTATTTATTTATAATTTGCCTTTCTATTATTATTTGATCAACATATTCATTAAATTAAACTATAGAATCTAAGAAAATAGTAATATATCATAGATATAATGTTATTATTATTATTTTTATTATATTTTATTGTTACAATAGTTCAAGTGATATGTAGATAATGAATATGTATAACAACCTGGTAATACATTACAGGTAAACTATAAGTTGCTTATAGTATAAAAATATTATTAATTACATAAATAATATGTATTATATATTTAGCTCTTTATCAATTATATATATAAATTATATATATATATATATATATATATATATATATATATATATTATATATATATTATAATTAATATTATTAATTAATATTTATAAATATATAATAATTATATTATATTAATATATATATTAATATATTATATATATTATATATAATATATATATAATATTATAATATATTATTAATATATAATATATATAATATATATATTCATCTAATACTCCAACCTCTTATCTATTCCCCAAGGTAACTGGGTGAATATATATAAAATATATATTATATATATATATATAATTATATATATTATATATAAGTATATAATAAGTGATGTTATCAGTAGTGTTATAGTAGTGATTATTAAGCCGTGAAGGGTAATATATATATATCAGCATCAGGTGCGTGTGGTTAGGTTCTCGTGTACTATCTATTTTATTTTTTAGGTTTATGACCTATAGGATCATTCTTGAAATCCTTGCCTCATCTTTCTTCTGTGAACAGCAACCTGTCATAAAATTATTATGGTTATTAATTGTCATTAATTATTATTATTATTATTATTATTATATATGTATGTGTATTTATAAATTTGTTCACTGTTAATTAATTCTCAGTGTGATTTCGTGTATTATTCTATACTACTCTATATTTAATTTATCTCAATTGGATTAGTTATTATGTATAGTGTCATCATATTTTTATTTTTAAATGAAAATAGAATGTATAAATTAGGCAAGAAGATATTTACGTGCCTCAGTGGAGCTCTTACTAACGTACTCTCCCTACTACATACTACTTTACTACTAATAATAGACTAATAATAAATAATATAATATATAATAATAATAATAATAATTAAGTAACTGAGATGATAATGCTAACATTATACAGCTACCATAGTTGACTGATAGTAATATAAAAATAAATAAAAAAAATCAGAAAGAGGCGAAGAACATAAAAAAGCACGAAGGAAAAAAACCAAAATTCATTATACGGCTCTCCTCACTCACAAGAAAGTTGAGTCACATACGAATTCATGTAAAATATAGTGCCGCTATTAACTATTAACATATTATTCAAATTACCTTTTTTATTGGACGTCATATAGGGTTACAGTTACACTACCTCAAGGTTTAAACTGTTGCAATGTTAATTATTTAAAACATTACACTTCTCTCTCTCCCATTTTTAGTTTCTATATTTTAGAACTTAGACTTTTCCTTGGATTAAATCACTACTTAGTGAGTGTATTATTATTATATTATTATATTATTATTATTATTATTTATTTATTATTTATTATCATTAATTTATTATATTATTAAATGTATTATGTGATTATTTAATGAGTACAGTAGTTTTGAGGAATAAAGTTATAGTGAAGATTTCCAGAGTAGTCTAGATAGTAGTAGTAGTAGGTAAGTAGTAGTAGTAGTAATAGTACTGTTATTATGTACTTATAATAATTCTTCATTATTATTATTATTATTATTATTATTATTATTATTATTATTATTATTATTATTATTATTATTATTATTGTTATTGTTATTATTATTATTATTATTATTATTATTATTATTATGTTCTTAATTGTTATGATTTAATTGTTATGATTTAATTGTTATAATTTAATTGTTATGATTTAATTGTTATGATTTATTATATTGTATATGTTTAATTTAATTATATTATTATTATTATTTATTTATTATATATTTATTAATTATTATTATATTATTATGTATATTATTATTATAATTATTTATATTATATTGATAACCTAACAATAAGAATTATTTAATTATTATTATTATTTAATATATTATTTATTATATAATTATTTATTATATTTATATATTATCATTATGTAGTAGTAGAGTAAGTAGTAGTAGTAGTGTATATATATAATATATAGTTAGAGTTAGTAGTAGTAGTCAGTTAGTTAAGTTAGTAAGTAGTTTAATACTCATAAGGCAGGTAATATTTTTGTTGAAAGTAGATTGGGTAATTGGTCATTAATGTATTATTAATCAATTTAAGTTTA
>JABUQX010124406.1:17500-20000 GCA_015478945.1 Trachelipus rathkii | reverse complement strand
GAGCAAGTGAAAAAATACCTATATAAATTATATGTGTCAGCGAGTGACTCATTGTTTTCCTTATTGGTCGACATTATGTCGACTTTTCAGCCAAAGGTTACGTGCCTATCATTCGTTTGTTGATGAATTATATG
Organism: Trachelipus rathkii; assembly: GCA_015478945.1. NCBI lineage: Eukaryota > Metazoa > Arthropoda > Malacostraca > Isopoda > Trachelipodidae > Trachelipus > Trachelipus rathkii. Next base: position 19,866 of record JABUQX010124406.1, on the reverse strand, counting down.
AGTAGGTAGCATCTTCTTCTCCAACAATGTCTACCTCGACTCTATATGGGGGGGCCATAAAACTCCCAAGACGCGAGGGCAATCTACAAAGCAGCTACGTTTCTCTTATATTATCCTCCAGCCATTTAATTTCACCACTCTCTTCTCTTCTACCCTTATCTATTTAAAATTTTCCCGCTCGCTCCGCAACAAGTATTATATAATTTAAAGTTCGGAGGTCCAACCACTTATAAATGTCCGGAAAAAGGCGTAAACCCTTGGTCGGAATAAGTATTCAATTATGTAATACTCACTTAAAAAAGTTTTATATCATTATTTAACACACACACACAACACATCACATAACTAATATATATATATATTAATATATATATATAATATTAATTAAGTATGATATATATATAATATAATTATATATATATATATTAATATTTTATATATATATATATAATTATATATATAATATATTTATATATATTATATTATTAATATATATAATATATTATTATATTATTAATATATTTATATATTATATACTTATATATATATATATATATATAATATATATATTAATATATATATATATTATATTATAATAATGGGAAGGGTGAGTAATGGTAGTGTGAGGTGGTGTTAGTGCAGGTGTGACGTAATAGGATCTGATATTAACATGGGCTCTAGAATCCTCATGAGTGTACGCTGAAAAAAATGAAAGGAATAGTTAGATGTGTACGGAATAAGTAAAAGCTGCCTTTCATTAATTATTGTTTAAATAAAAATTGAAGCAGCACTTGTTTGATATGTGAAGTGTAGAGAATTAGATATATAATGTTTGTGTGAAGCTGAGTTTACCAATACAATATATACACTTAGAAAGTTGAAGAAAAGTTTACAGTTTCGGCTTTAGTTCATATTATTTAAATGCTATTAAAATGTAAGGGCATTAAAGCGATGATATAATATAGGCAATAGGCTATTGCAGAGTTGTCTTATACTGATCTATCAAATAACGAGTTTATACTCTCTTTAATAATAAAATAACTCGTGATAAACATTTTATAATAGAGAGGAGAGTAAGACGTCTTTGGATGAGAGGAAGTCATGGATTTGAATGTATGAGAGAAAAGCATATGAGATGTCACAGTGAAGAAGGCTACTCTCTCGAAGTTTTATTGACCAGGTTCGCGAGTTAAGTATTATGCGACAAGAATACATGGAGCGAAATGGTAAAATAGACGGAGTATAACATAGTTACCAAGGGTCATACCTTCTGTCTCGTTCATATAGTGCGCGTCTCTCATATGAGAAAATTTATACGTATAATAACTCTCTAATATATTGTTTTTAATTAATTCTGTGGGAAGTGTGATAATATATGTTCTCTCTGAAATATGCACCAGTGACATATCACTCAAATAATGAATGACAAGTTACATCTACTATACTATCTCTATAACTTATAGTCTTTGACTAATACAGAATAGATTTAAACGGATAACGGTGTGAGCAAACTACAACAGTAATAGAGATATTACAACTTCAAGGATGGAATATATATAGGATAAATTGGTAATAATGTAATAATAATATATATTAATATATTATATATATATTATATATATATATATATATATATATATATATTATATATATATATATATTAATATATATATATTATATATTATAATATATATATTAATATATTCATATATATATTTATTAATATTAATATATATTATAATTTATATAATAATATATATATATATTATATATTAATAATATATATATAATTATATTATATTTTTATATATATATTGCTACAATAGTTAACCTTTTCGTTTTAGATTTTATTTAGTGATTTATCTTGCATGTTTCAGTTGAAATATATATATAGGTAGTGTTAAATGCTTGGTGTGAAGTGATATAAGCTAGTAATAATATAGATACTAAGTAGATCATATTTTTTCTTCTACCAACATATTAACTCTAACTCAACCCAAAATGGATGTCAACACCAGAATATAAATAATAATAGTTATAAATACTATATATATGCTATATTAAACTTACTTTTATTATTATTATTTATTATGTATATTCTTGTATTACAATAAATTTTCCTCAGTAAGTTATAACGATCAGGTTGCTTATTACCATTTAGAATAAACGAGATATCTTATTATGTAATTATGAGTTAGATCATTGAAATTACTGTGATATAAGATTAAGAGTATAACCGTTCAAGTATCCAACTATGGATGAAAGTATTTTGACCTTAGTGACCTGAACGAAAAGAAACAATTAAAAAACTGTGGTATCGTAATTCAATAGATTTTTGATTTTAGCGTTGACTCTTTAAGCTCCGC
>JABUQX010124406.1:7500-15000 GCA_015478945.1 Trachelipus rathkii | reverse complement strand
CCTAAATAAATGAGAAATGAAAATGTGAAAAGAATGCGGTGGTGTGGCGGCGAGTTACATTGAAAAATCGTGAAAAGTTGTTATTCCTTGTTCTAAATCTGAGACCTTGTCAGCCAGCCAGCTGATCTTCTGTTAATCAGCCATTTAGTAGCCAATTAACAGAGGCGTCAGCCAGTCAGCCAGTCAGCCATTCTAGTCAATTCATTTCTTCCCCCAAAATATTACCCTCTCTCTTTTAGCACATGTCCCCCATAACTCACTCCTTCCCAAGGATCAGCTGCCTATTAACGTGTTATGAGAAAACTATGGGATTTCGCTTTACCTTATAATAATAATAATAATAATAATAATAATAATAATAATAATAATAATAATAATAATAATAATAATAATAATAATAATAATAATAATAATAATAATAATAATAATAATAATAATAATAATAATAATAATAATAATAATAATAATAATAATAATAATAAATATATATATATATATATATATATATATAAAAATATATATATATATATATATATATATATATATATATATATATATATATATATATATATTTAAATATATATGTAAATTAAGAGATAGTAAAATATATATATATATATATATATATATATATATATATATATATATATATATATATATATATATATATATATATTGAGCTTGCTCCTGCCTAGGTAACCAATTTCACTTTCCACGTCCACTCCAATCTTTCCTTCCTTAACAGAAAGATTTTGAAACAAGTTAATTCTTCCCATCTTATCTCTGATCGCAAGTATGGTTTCTGAAAGAAACTCTCTAATGATGATTTTTTTTCCATTATTCTGAATTCTAACTCGAGATTGTTCCTCTTCCCTTCGACGAATCGTTTGCTATGGCGCTGGTCACGTCAATAATTCGATAACTTTCGATAGAGTTTAGCACTAAGCTTTGATTTCAAAAACTCATTCTTTAGGTATCCATCTTTCTCTCTCGTGGTTTTCTCTGTGATTTATTTTTTGACGTTGTTTGTCAGCAGGTGAAGACGGTCACAGTTCATCTTTTAAGTAAAACTATCAATAGTTGTTTCTAAGGGTCTTGTCTTACCCCAATTTTTTTCCTACTTTTCATTAATGACGTGTCTCTGTCACTTCACGTTTCCACCTTATCATGAGGATCACGCAGCCCATCTTGAAAGGTTAGATAGTCTATGGATTTTCCTTTCATCGCAGTTCTTCTCTCACTTACTCACCCCAATCTCTTCTGGCAGCCGAACTGGTTCATCATTCTCCTTTAAACTATGTATATTACAACAGACACTATTCTTACATACTCTCTAATGGCATACCTCTCTCTTTGAGACTTTTGTGACTTGTCTATCTGTACAGTCTCACCCTTTCTATGACCAACTTTCTGACCTTATTCTTAACCCATAAGCTCATTCTTGTATGTACTCTATTGATAAAGTCTAGATCACTCTTACTTCATTTTTCTCCACTTTCTGATTTAAACAATTTCAAATGTCGAGTATCGATTCATAGCGGCCATTGATTAATTGAATATGTAATTGATTTTAACAACTCTGGTAGATTTCATATATAGGCCTCTTAACTTTTCCCACAGGGAGGGGATATATATATATATATATATATATATATATATATATATATATATATATATATATATATATATATATATATATATATATATATATATATATATATATATATATATATATATATATATATATATACCAACGTGAATAAGAATGACAATTCATGTAAAAAGTTAGAATAGAAAATCAGTAACCATAATAAAAGATATTACAAGTAAATCACTTTGATTTAATTATTTCCTGTTGAAATTCAAGAAACGATAAGAAAAATGTTGACGAATCCTTCTAAACCGTTTTATGTATTTCAATTAGTCTGTAATCGGGGTTTATGCACGTCACGCATTCGTTTTACAGGAAAAAAAAAAAGAGAAAAATCTAAAAACATTTAATTTAATACGTCAACTGGCTGAAAAATAAAATGATTAAATAAAATGAAGACAATTCGGAAATAAATTTAAAACTACAGTTATATCAAATTTTCTGTGCAAAAATTCGAAACGAATGAAAGGAAAAAAGCTTGTGTTTAATAGCTGCCTTTCTAAAAAACCTCGTTATAAGGACCACCCCTTCCCCTACTTCTCTCTCTCTCTTTCACCCCCTCCCTCCACAGCTGAGCAGCAATTCCAAGCGTCAGAGTGACACCTCTCACGCACACACAATACGTGTGTAGGCTTTATGGATAAACATAATAGGGAAACGAGCAAACAAGTTGTTGCTATTATTATTATTATTATTATTATTATTATTATTATTATTATTATTATTATTATTATTATTATTATTATTATTATTATTATTATTATTATTATTTTATTATGATTATTATTATTATTATTATTTATTAATTATTATTATTATTATTATTATTTAAAAGTTTTGACTTTGTTACGTATTAAACGATTATATATATATATAATATATTATATATATATAATATACTTAATATAGTTATAATTATATATAAGTATATTATTATATATTTATATTATTATATATATTATATAAGTATATAATTAATATTATATATATATTACTAATATTATGTTATATATATACTATACATATATATATATATATATTAGTGATGCAGTAACATCCGCATCCGCATCCGCATCCGCGGAAGCGAAAAAAATTCTTAACTATCCGCTATCCGCATCCGCATCCGCGCTTTGCCCTGCGGATGTCTGCGCGGAATGTTTATCTGTCCGCGAGATTTTGATTACAAGAATTTCTATAATTAAAACTTAGCTTGAATCTTGAAAAAGAAAATGAAAATGGTAATGAGTTGGGAAGGCAATTCAAAAAACCGGCTCTGATATCTCCATATATCTTAATGTTAATCAAGCACATTTTCCAACTCGCCTGAAATAGTACACTTCATATGATGGCAAGAAAGAAGTATTGCTCAAAAGAACTTCTTGCTTCGTACGCCAGTTCGTTTTCCAAAGTTAAATCCTTATTAATTGAACAATGACATCATATCACACTGCATATCAGCTATTGAAACCATTGAAGAAACTACCAAAAAAAAATCAGCCCCTCTACAGCTTCTGTCTCTTATGAATTCCATTAATGCTCAACGAAGAAGCATTTTGAACCATCTTTCAAATGAAAATGATGACAGGTTTAAAAAGAATGGACAGATGTAACTTATAACTAGAGGTAGAACAAAACGCTGTGGTTCTGTGAAATTAATACTTCATACCTATCTGCAACTTTACTAGATTTCTTATAAAGCAAGTTTTTCTGTAACGATCATTTAGAACAAATTAATCGTAACTCTTGTGTTGCAGTCTTGAAAAACTTCATCCGGAAACAGTCTATTAATTCGCCCTCATTAAAAAAGGAAAAAAAAACAAAATCTAAGAACCAACACCTTCTACAGTAAATCAATAACAGATTCAACTGGAACATTTCTACAGTCCCAGTAGTGATGAAGAAACACACGCAGTACCAAAGATTGTAGTGCCAAATGATTGAAAACTATCACCAGAAAAAACGACAGATTCAAATGATGATCCAAACAGTTGGTGGAAATTTAATCAAAATGTTTACCCACGCTGAAGTAAACTTGCAAGGAAACTTCAATCCGAACAGTCTATTAATTAGCCATCCATCAAAAAGGAGAAAATGAAATATAACAGAACCAACATTCTTCTACAAGGTAAATCAGTAACCATTCACTGACAGAATTTTCACATTCCAAGTGATGAAGAAAACACACGCATTACCAAAAGATGCAGCGCAAATGATTGAAAACTATCACCAAGAAAAACGACTAGATACAAATCAAATGACGATTCTGTCAGTTGGCGGAGTGTTAATAGAAAGTTAAGCAAAATTTTTACCCCACGCTTAAGTAAACTTGCAAGAAATACCTGGCCTGTCCTCCAAGTAGTGTTCCAAGTAGGAGAGTTATTTAGCATGCTGGGTCAATATATGACTGACAAAGAGGAATCTGACTCTCATAGCAGAAAGAAAAGCAGGAAAAGCGGCAAAAAACTTGATTGTCTCTCAAGCACAACTTCCCGTATTTGAATGTTCAATACTAGTGCAAAAAAGTATATAATCCAGGTGAAATCTCTTTCATTAAGGTCGGAGGTTTTAGGGAAAGAGGTTGATGGGGTTCCATTGAGTGGGTCCCCCCATTCCGCACCCTGGTCGGTAACAATCACTATATTAAAGATTGTGGCTTAAAACTCAGTATACTACTATAAGTATACTATATATATATATATAATATATATATATATGTATAACTATATATATATATATATAAATATATAATAAATATATATATATATATATATATTATATATAATATTATATATATACAGTATACTAATATTACAATATATATATATATATTATATATATATATATTATATAATATAGTATAAATATATATATTATATATATATATATATATATATACTATATATATATATATATATAAATATATATATATACTATACGGTATATTATATATACGATATTATATATATATATAATATATATAATATATTATATATATATATATATACTATATATATATATATTATATATATACTATATATATATATATATATATATATATATTATATATACAGTTAAACATCCGCATCCGCCATCCGCATCCCGGATGTTTAAAATCAAACATCCGCCTATCGCATCCGCATCCGCCGGATGCGAAAAATAAATGACCATCTGCAGCATCACAATATATATATATATACTTTACTATAATTATATATATATACTATATATATATATATAGTATATATACTATATATATATATAATATATATATATATACTTATACTATATATATATATTATAGGATCTTACTTAAATTACATGCGTTGCAGATAAAAAAAAATTTTATTTTTTTCACATGATGTTAGTATTATAGATCTAGCAATTAATTAAGAAGATGATGATAAAAATATAGAACATTTTTAAAAATATTAAAAGTTTAATTAATAACAGTAAGCAAAAGGCGGGCTCCAAACTCCATTATTTGTGTTTCATAAGCTGGGAGTCAAATTTTTTTTTCATAACTTTAAGCATAAAAACAAAGTAAGCAAAAACGTTCATTTGCATGAGAAAGAAACGAGCTTTTAGTGCGTAATACGTGAAAGAATGTAACGGCTAACTAATAAATAATGGGATCATGTCTTTTATCTGTGCCACATCCATATGCATATCGATTGCATGGATTCAAACACATTGAAAAAAATCAAAATGAAACTGTAGTGAGTCAAAATAAAACTATATTGTAATAAAAGAGCTTCGCACCTTTAAAAATATTAAAAAAAAAGTTAAATCTATTGCTACCCTATACGCGTAACTTAAAATACCCTACTAACGTAAACATAACCTTACTTAAGACGTAACCAAACTATATTATTATATAATTTATTTCACCTTCCATCGTTTTAATAAACAACAAAACATGCTATATTAAAGTTATATAAATATATAGGAAAAAAGTTCAAACTCTTCTCACTATGCGCGCGCTATTCTACATTTTGTTCGATAACGTAACTTATGAAAAAAAATAGACTTCAGCTTTATGGACACAAATAGTGGACATAAGCCAAATAATGTTTGTGGAAAAAATACTTTCCGTATTGTTTTTCTTTTCATATTTTTTTCTTTCTTTCATATTGATTATGTGTATCACCATAGCCAGAACATATCATAACCTGAACTTAGAGGACAGTAAACTGCAACCTGACCTTTATGGATCGACGATGCAGTAAATTTCGACCTACCATATATGGATCTACTTTGCAGTAACAGGTTTTCACTTGTTTTCGGGTAAGATTTTTGCATTACAGAAAATATCCCGAGACGTCGCTCTGTTCCGGGCGCTGCCAAACGTACGATATGTAAAAAAGTACGATATTATTAATAAATTACTTTTTTTTTGTATTTAAAATTTTTTGATCCTGATAATCAGCACTCATTTATTGTTAGTATCATATAATAAATAATATAGAAAAAAAAGTTAAAATTTTTTTTTTATCTGCGCCATGAAACACATATATATAATATAATATATAATATATATTATAATATTATATATATATATACTATATAATATCATAATACTATATATATATATTATATTACTATATATACTATTATATAATATATATATAGGGTCAGCGTCTGGATTTCTTAGCCGTCATATGTATCCTAAAAACTATTAATGCTACAGTAAAACGGAAATACTTTGCTGGAATGCTGGTCCAATGCTAGTCCACAGAAAATGTAAAAAAAAAAAAAAAATATATCTCAAAAACTACAAATAGCTACAGCGAAAAGGAATACATTTTGGAATCCTGGTAAAAATTTGGATTAGGGAAAATGTAAAAAAAATAAAAAATAAAAAAAAATTATGTTAATAATTTAGTAATATGATTAAGGCCTATTTTAGAGACCATTTATTGGTTTCTCGTTAAAATACATAACCTTCTATTAAATTTTTTTTTTTTTTTTACTAAAAGAATACCCAAGGGTTTTCGCATAGATATCAAGAGTCGGGGCTCTCGGCCCTTCCGGGGAAACTACGGGTAGGATTATTTCCCCCCCTCCGGGAGGGTCTCCGGCAACCCCCGCCTCTTTGGTTATTTGGGTTGTCGGGGGTTCTCCCCGCCCCTCCCTACGGGTATGGAAAACACCCCCCCTATGTTCCCCGTCGGCTAGCCCCCTAGTGTGCCGTATAGAGCAAAATTTTTTTATTTTTTTTGACATTCTTCCTATGTGAATTGTTACGAGGGATTTCCAAAAATGTATTCCTTTCGCTGTAGCTATTGTAGATTTTTAGAGAGTATATAATTATATATATAATTATATTTTTTTTTTCTTTAACATTTCTGGACCAGCATTGTGACCAGCATTCACCAATGTTATTCCGTTTTACTGTTAGCATTAATTTAGTTTTAATGATACATATGACGGCTAATCCAGACGCTGGCCATATTATATAATAAAGTATATATATATACTATATATAATAATATATTATATAATATAATAACTATATATACTAATATATATATATATATATATATATATATATTATATATATATATATATATATAAAATATATATATATATATTATATATCTATATATATATATATATATATATATATATATATATATATATATTATATATTATAAGTATATTATATATATATACTATATCAAATTACTATATATTATATATATTATATATATATATATATATATATATATTATACTATTATATACTATATATATATATATAATATAATATATAATATATATATATATATATATAGTATACCTATATTATATATATATATATATATATATATATATATATATATATATATA
>JABUQX010124406.1:0-2500 GCA_015478945.1 Trachelipus rathkii | reverse complement strand
ATATACTAATTATAACTTATATTATATATTATACTATAATTATATATATAGTAGTATATATACTATACGGAACTTATCCCTTTAAAGGCGCCGTGTAGATTAGCTTAACCCGTCATTCTTATATTATTTCGAACGAACGATTGTAAAATCGAATTTTTTTTCTTCGATTATATTCAATGGCATATGGGCGTTAAAGTTCAATAAAGTTTTTTTTTTTTTTTGTTCTTTTAACCGAAAGGAATACCCAAGATTAAATCGCAAAGTTGGAAAAAAGACTCAGGGTCTCTCGGCCTCAGCGGGGGGACGACGGGGGCGGACTTCGTCCCCCCCTCTCCCTCCCTTTCGGCTCGAGCCCCTTAATAAAGAATAAAAAAAGAAAATTATAGAAAAAATTAACATATAAAAATTAACATGAAAAAAAAAACAAGCAACTTGTTTGAAACTTTGGGATGTTTCACTTGTTGGTTTAGCTAACACGTCACACTGCAGGGAAGCATGAGCAGAGTTCTGATATCTGAAATTTTTTTGTAACAATATTGTTTTATTTTCATTTATCTATCTATTTGTTATTATTAATTTGAACAATATATTTTAACTTAAATTATTAATTTTATATCAATGTAATCGATTTTTTTTCGATTATTTCAATTCAATAGCGCGAAAAGGTTTCCAATTTTCTTTTTTTTTTAATGAATCCCTTAGACTAAATAAATTATAGGACACAGACATGTTAACACTCTAAAATGTCCTACTAAATACTGTTGACGCATGCGCTAACAAAAAACACTGTAGGGTTCGCATAGGGTTCGGAGATATTTCGATATCATGACATTTATCTAACTTCCTTTTAAAGGAGTATTGCCTATATATATTATATATATACTATATATATATATATAATATATATATATATATATATATACTATATATATATATATATATATATTATATTAATATACTACCTATATATATATATATTATATCTTATATATAATACTATATTATATGCAACTATATCCTTTAAAATGCCAGTTACAAAAGAGCATGATATCGAAAATCGGACGAAACTCTACTCGTGCAGCCCATGCTAGTGTCACTGGTTAGCTAAACTCCCAATGCAAAGATCGAGAGAGTTACCACAAGTTTGCTTTTTTCTATCATGTTAATTTTGTTATTTTTTTATTTATTTATTTATGTTTACACTTTAGGGGCTTACACCGCCTGCGGGATGATCCCCCATTTAATTCAAACCCTCTTCAAGGGCGGTCGCGGATCCCCTTGGGTTTCTCTCGGTAGGTGACCAAGTTGTGCCTTTAGATACTTCTTGGTTTAATTGAAAACTGTTTATTGTACAGTTTAAGCACGTTAGTAAAAATTACATATAATGGACCAAAGTGAATTAACACTGATTTGTTAGAGAACAAATGATGAGTTTTTGTAAAGATATTACTGTGTTAACTGACGATGATGTGCTTTAAACGTGAGCCTAGTTAGGTTTTTGATTGCAGACCAGTAATGTTAGGTTTTTGGGCACATGAGATTCTTGCTAATGTCTACGTTTATTCAAGTTCAAAAGTGTTCATACTCGAACCACGAGTGACACTTTGATGGAAGATAGTGCGATTCATAGTTCAGATGCTCGGTTATTCTTTGATAGATTGTCACTGTTGTTAAGGGGCAATCTTGTTAGTAATAACGGCTTTACCTGTTGTTTTGAATCGGGAAAGTGGGAACATTCGAGATTGTATGACCTGTTAGCTACATTTACCTTTGATAAGTATGGAATTTTCAAGATGTTAGCGTTATATTCTACGCTAGGTATGTTAGGTTCTGCATTTGTACATTATATTCTTAGTTCAGGTTCATGATATGTTAGCTTTATTGATGCTAAAACTTTTTTGCATAAGCATATATTCGAGTCAGCTTATAAGACACTTATTTTATGTTTGTTTAGATAAAATGAATGGACTCGAGAATCATGACTTGAATCACATAGCCCCTTCAATAGATCATAAGGCCCGAGGGTGGGTAGGGACTGCAGGCATGCGTGGTTGTTTGATTACTGATTTACTAATTTACTTGCTTTAAAATCACTAAACTATTACGCTTTACTGTAATTTTATTCAAGAACTATTTTTATGTATTTATTCGTGCAGGATAAAATTTTGGGTATTTTTTATGTTATGTTGTTAAAACTTTATGTTTGCAATTATTCGTTGGGATTATGATATTTAGATGATGTTATGAATAAATTTTGTTTAAATATTACGAAGTTGATGTAGAAAAAAAATTACGTTAGCATTAATATTCGTTGTCAGTATGATGGGATTTTAGGGAACCAAAGGGTTATTGCTTTTAAATTTTTGTAATTCATTTAACCGTTGTTTTAAAAATGTAAAAAAGAATCACTCTCAGTCGTACTGCAGAGCCACGTCGTACTCAGAACCACACAGATTATGCTATCACCAACTACACTGGTATCGCACTCGAATAGTGCTCT
>JABUQX010124405.1:7500-16234 GCA_015478945.1 Trachelipus rathkii | reverse complement strand
CATCTCATCCTCACAATGACTGCCGTCGGGCACCGCTGGGACCCAGTGCGTGCTATCGCAAACACATTTTACTTTTCCAGTACGCGAGTATATTGAATCTTCAAAACTATATTCGTCTGAGATCATCAAAAGACGCGTGCCAACTTACTGGTGGTTCCTCCAACTTCATTGTATACTAAAGTAGGACCATGCTTATGATCAGATAAGAATGAAAGTCGTTTCACGCCCGCCACGTATGCATCGCATACCTCTACTAGCACGTCTAAAACTTTCTTAATACTCCCATCTATACTATAGCAAAGTCTCTTCTTATGGATCGACGCTCTTCTCTCACAAGCGCCTAAATGAAATGGGAATTATTACGCCACATTACCCTCTTTGCTCCATCTCGCTTTGGCAAAGGCCAGGTCCCCCCATACCCAGTATCCACTTGAGAAATCTAACAAACCAATTCTAACTTTTTCTCGCATGTCGACATGAAAACATCATATGACCAGGGCAGACATGTTGACGGCTGGCTCAATATCGGCACTACTCCATAAGACCTAACAAGCAAATGAGTACTATCGCCTAGCTCTCCAGTCTTAGATTTCTGACGAGTTATTAGATGGCCAAACATACATATTCGGGTGAGTAACACGAATTGCGCACCGGACGCGACCACTTGGGTTCAGCCTTAATGGGTGGCCCAGCACTGCGCTACGCCCAGCCCGGTCATACTGACGAAGACGCACCGTCTCACAGCATGCCTTTCGCTAGGTCTTCTCTGCCATGATGGAGTATCATGGTCGTTAGTTACACTCTAGTTAAACGGATCCTTCAAAAAATGAATTTAGTTCTTTCCGTCGTCCATTTCAATCAAATCTTTTCTTTTCCACTCAGTTAGCCACCACTAAGAGGTTGCATGTCCGACTTCCGCTGAACATTTCGACGTCCACAACTCCTTATCTCTCGCGATCCATTCTCTATGCCGGGTATAGTAATACGTCATGAATTCTTCTCGGAAGTAATCAATTCCAGACTTATCTTCTAATTCTCCAACAATTCTTCTGGCTTTCTCCTAATTTGTCGATTTGATTTACCGGTATTCCGAAAATAGTCTTTTTAAGATATTGTGAACTGAAATTTACATTTTTAAGATTTATTCGAGGTCACCAATCAGAGCTTACAAAGAAAACATATATATATAATATAGCAGCAATTCGGTTCTTTCTGGACTTTTCTGATCATGGGTGTTTTATTCTTTCGTACACACTTTTATCAGAGAGAAGCAAAATGGAAAAGAGAAAAAAAAATTGAAAGTGTCTACAAAAGTTTCCCAATAAAAGGGAATTATAAATTTTACATTCTGCTGATATATATGGTTAGGAGCGCGTTTTGACTAAAGCTAATCAATTAATAATGCAGATAATTAATAATATATGAATCAATCATAATCAATAACTAATAATATACCACTTAATAAACATATAATAATATGAATACGCCTATATGACATGTATTTGTAATTTAATAATCAATAATAATAATGCAGAAGTATAGATCAAGAGAGACTGGCCCTAAAGGCTACTGACATCTCTATGCATATACTTATCAATATTAAAGTTAGCTAAGAATCATTTTTCACAGAATCGCAACTTTGTACTGAACGAATTGCGACCCTGCTTATAATAATTGATGTCAACTCAGAATCATACATCTCATATTATTATTTTCTCTAGTCAAATAAAATATAATAATAAACAATATAAGTCTAAATATGGAACTTGGCTAATTTAACTTATTATAAAAAATCTTTTCTTATATTGTCACAGAAATATTTTCGAAAGTTCAATGCATTCTGTTAAATCAGCAAACCATATTTAACATTTTAAAAAAACCGTCACAATTCTAAACTCTCTTTTTCATCATCTTGCTTATGCAGTAATCTACTGAAGGACACGCTTTTTATTAAGGTTAGACTGTCTCATTCGATTTTTGTAATAATATTCAAACATCCTCTCTTTACAAATCACTTTTTTAATGTACACAAACCAATGGACAATATCAACATGTAAATATACAAACGCAAAGTTCATTCCAATAATTCCACCTTCAACGTTGTGACAAACAAGCAAATTTTTACGTGATTTTTGCACCTTAAACAGATATGGTGAAAAAATATTATTATCGGGTACTTTTACCTATATAAGATTGACATATGAAATGAAGTTAGACATGTTTCGGTAAACAAAGTTATCTCCTTAATTCTTGGAACTTTGAAGATTCCAGTTTGCATTGACGAAAGTAAATTTTTTTTAGCAATTTGAGTTTTTTCTCTGCTTAAATGTCGCTATGGAGTATGTAAATATATGACAAATGGTATAAGAGATTATTTATTTTCGTTGGTATTTTTAAAAGTCAAATATTATTATTATTATATTGATCATTTTATTATATATATTTATCTTTTATTCTATTATTATTATTATTATTCATGTATTATCTATTATATTATTATTATTATTATTTTTTATTCATTATTATTATTATTATTATTATTATTATTATTATTATGTATTATGTATTTATTAGATACGCATCTATTATTATTATTATTATATATTATTATATTATTAGTTATTAAATATGAACCTTGTTAAACATTAAGGGACCATATTTTCAGTTGATAGTCAAATTTTTGCGTAAAATTTCAGTCAAGAAAAAATAGCAACACTATGTAAAACAGGCATCGATCTACAATTTTTTAAAATAATAATAATGAAGTGAAAACGTGTATTATCAATATACATAAATAATAATAATAAATCATAAATAATAATGCAATATAATAATAATAAACTTCATAATAATAATAACTATAATCAGTAAAATGATCGGTTTAATTGGTCTACTTTATTCAACGAACTTTTATTTTAAAATTATTTCACTAAAAATGTTGGAAGAAACTCTCTATTCTTTCATCTCTCTGAAATCCACATTATACATTCCTAATATTATATTGTATTAATATTTATTTAGTTTACTCTATGACCTCATTACCTAGTAGTTTACACCATATGTATCATGGTAGCTAGTGAATAAATGCCACGATAGTTTATACATATGATATATCAGCTAGTATATACGCTATATAATATTTTATTATCATATTTATATATATATAATATATATATTATATAGCTCTTATTTATATAGTATCTATAATCTTTACTACTATATATATATATATATTATATATATATTATATATATATATATATTATAACTTATACATACTAAAGGAAATGCACTGGATGAGAGGGGACATGTGAGTTTGTCAGCGGCGAGCTAAGAAAGTGAGGGCAGGATTAATAGGATCGTGAATGGTGCGAGTTAGCGAGCCGGCGGGCTACTCTGGTCTATGGTCACCTGTGGCAAGGGATGAACCATACTTTGACGACGATGCCATAGTAAGGTCCGGTCGACACCAGTCCCGTGCAAGCCCTAGCGTATGGAATTTTTTCTAACTTCTTACACGAGTCCTTTTCCCTAAAAAGTATAATCAATGGGCGTGTGGTTAAGGCTGGGCTTTCTTTCTCGACATTCTGGACCATCATATTCTGTCTATACGTATACATTTATTAGTTCTCCCAGTGCCTCTTAACCAGTGTGGGCGCACCGGTTACCCCCAGTCTGGGACAAGAAGGTGGGGTGATATGTATCGATGATGATGGACTATATAATTTACTCTCTTATATTATATATATAGGATATATATATATATATATATAATAATTAAAAAGTTAATTCAATATAGCTCAAATAATAGTTCTATCTTACTAGATTGACGATGTTGGCCATATAACAATATTATACTATATATATTATATATATTATCAGGAAAGATAGGTAAAACTAGAGGTAATGTTAAATACCGTGATATACCCTCTGTTATAAGCCCTGTATCAAGCATTTCCAACTATACCACAAACTTTTCACTTTGACGAAGATAGTGAGTGATATTACTAATGGCGAACCTTGCACAGAGACATAAGGTGATGAAGTAGAAATAAAGAGACTGATCCTCATTTGATTAATCAGTCTGAATTAAATGATCTCGTTCGTGATCTAAATTCATCAAAAAACCAAACAGAATTGCTGGCGTCAAGATTGAAAGTGTTGAAACTTTACAGCAAGGATTTTCCGTAGCAGGCAGTTTGAATTTGAACATTTTTTTCTACCACTATGAGGAACTAGTTTATTGCAATAATGTGCTCTTTACTGGAAGCCTTGAGATATATGCACAACCTTGAGCAATGGTGCCTTTTCATAAGAACCCAAAACTTAGTCTGAAAGCACTCCTACTTCATTCTGAAAATAAATATCCATCAATCCGTCTATTATGCTGCTGACATGAAGGTGTCTATGAAAATATTGAACCTATACTGACAAGGAATCAGTATGAGAAATATTCACGTCATGTTTGTAGAGATCTCTGAAAGTGATAACCCTCTTATTTGAATTGCAAATTGGGTACACTATTTTCTGACTCTTCTTGTGTGAATAGAACAGCAGGGAAATGAAAAATCATTACACATAAAACTGTGTGTGTGTGTGTGTGTGTGTGTGTGTGTGTGTGTGTGTGTGTGAGAGAGAGAGAGAGAGAGAGAGAGAGAGAGAGAGCTGAAAAATATCTTCCATCACTAAACAAAGTTCAGTTTGATGAATGTAATTAATAGCCCTTTAATCAGGGCTGCGGAGTCGTAAAATAAAGTCTTTTCGACTCCGACTCATCCGGCTCCTTAAGAATTCAAATTTGGATTTTTCGACTCAAACTCCGACTCAAACTCCGCAAACAAAAAATTTCGACTCGACTCGACTCCGACTCCCGCAAACAAAATTTTCGACGAGTCCGACTCCGACTCCGACCTCCAGCAGTCAAATTCAAAATGTCGACTCAGACTCAGCTTAGTGCTTACAAAGTTACAATAAATTTTTTTGGTTTCAACTATTTTTTTTTCGCTTGCTTTTGAGAATAAAAAAATATACCACTTTTCCAATGAATCTAATCTCCAAATGCTATACGTAAAATGCCGTAAAGACTAGAGGTGTAGCAGATATCATCCGCATAATTTTCTCTACCCTCATCCGCATTTGCATCCTCATCTGCATGAATTTTTTTTGCGGATAGCGGATAGCATTCATTTATGAATTATGAGACTAAATGTTCCTCAACTTTTTGTAACGCAAGATGTTCAGACTCGTTGGAATAGTAGTTGGTACATGCTTGCCCTTATGCTTCGAACAAACACAAAAGGTGAAAGGCTTGACAGGTGATGGTAATACGATTTTAGGTAATTGTATCTCAGAAAATTCTTGTTTGTCAGACGAATTCCTCTAGTTTCAAATAAATGTACGTACTGAAATCTGCTATTAAAATATCACTATTCAAAGGTGACAAAAACACTAATGCTGGAGATAGATAATGATTTCAAAATCACCAAAACGATTACGCATCTGCAATATTAACTTTTCTGGATCCTAGATACAAAAACCAAATTTCTTGAACCACGTGTTTCAGAGAGTTATTTAGTATGTCTATGTGATGAAATGATGCACTAAAGCCAGAAATTTCACCAGCCTATAAAAGGAAAAGATTGCAGAAACAGACACACATTTATTATCTGTTAGCGAAACCATTGCAAGAATCCATGAACGTTCTTTGGCTTCTAGCAAGAGATGAAGAGTCTTGTTCAGAGGTGTCAAAGGACACTCTGTCATTGATCGAAAATTATCAAAAGCGAAAACTCTTGGAATCAGATAAAGATCCATTGGTTTGATGACGTGATAATTGTAAAATTTTCACATCTTGCAGAACTCGGCAGGAATACGTAGCATGCCCTTCAATAAGTGTAGCTGGCGAGCATCTTTTCAGCGATGAAGATCTCATTTACGAAGAGAAAAAAGAAGCAAACTCTCCCTTTAAAGGGCTCAGAAGCTTTAGTTTTCAAACATAATTTGAAATTATTAATTTAATTATTCCATAACCTTTTCAAATGGAGTTGGGAGGCTGGGGAAAGGAGGGATTGGTGGGGTGCAAAGAGTTCAGTCCATATCTCACAATCTGTTAACACAGGTATATACAATATGTAATATATATATATATATATATATATATATATATATATATATATATATATATATATATATACTATATATATATATATATATATATATATATATATATATATATATATATATATATATGTAACAACTCAGGAAGAACTTTCCTTCTGTCAGTTGATCCCAACATCTTTTTGAGAACTCTTAACCCTAAGAGCACATTTTAGAAAATATTTCTTTTCAAATTGTTTCCGATGCCTGTCCTCTGGTTAATACTCTCAGGTAGGGTTTCGCCCTTTCAGTAGAACTAACATCTTCTTCCATTTGGCATTAACTCGTTCTCCCAGAGCCCTTCAGAGGATCTTGCTTCTAGGAGCATAAGATTCTAACGCTGGTAAGAGTAATACAAGCAAAAGGAAAGGACCAGGTTGCTATCTCTGTCGCCCTATAGCATGCGAAGAAAATCTTCACTTGTCCTGGCAGCTACGAAACTAACCTTCTTTATATAAATATATCAGTATATATATATATATATATATATATATATATATATATATATATATATATATATATATATATATATATATATATATATATAAATATATATATATATATATATATATATATATATATATATATATATATATATATATATATATATATATATATATATGAAGTACTTGTGGCTAAAACTCTAAAATCCTCATCCTCAATCCGCGGATAGTGATTTTTACTATCCGCATCCGCGGATAGTCAAAAATCACCATTCGCTATATCTATAGTAAAGACATAAAGATGCAGGCGCAGCACATGACAAACAAATATATTTCAGTTTCGGAAATAAATGTATAATCAATTATAATGCAAGTTATTTTTATTTTTATTATAAAACAGTCATTTAAAAATTAACAGTATTATATATGGGCAAAGATAAAAATAATAATAATAATAATAATAATAATAATAATAATAATAATAATAATAATAATAATAATAATAATAATAATAATAATAATAATAATAATAATTTAATAATAATAATAATCCGAAATAAGAAAGTCGAAATTTGTCTTAATATGAATTTTTGCCAAGACTTTTCTAAATTCTAAAAGCCTTCTAACATTTTTCATTGAATTTTCTTAAGGACAATGATTCTTGGATAAAGGAGAACAAAATAATTGCCTTCTGAAATGATCCAAACTTTATCCACTCACGTTGGACATTTTTAAGGATATGACTTTATTTTATGGAAAGAAGCAAAATTAAACTTTCATCCTGAAGATGCAATACAAATATAATAGAAATGGGTTAAAACTAAAATTTATGCTGAAAATAAATTTATTTTTCGTATATTTTAAATTTTAATTTTAATCTTACTAATATATTGTAATAATTGTCAATATTTTAAGTTTAATTTTAGCTTCTTTCATAAAATACCAAATATACTAATATTTAAAATATACGAAAAATAAATTTATTTTTCGTATATTTTAAATTTTAGTTTTAATCTTACTTATTATATTTGTAATAATTGTAATATTTTAAGTTTAATTTTTGCTTCTTTCATAAAATAAAGTCATATCCTTGAAAATGTCCCGTGAGGCGGACAGAAACTAATTCAGAAAACAGTGTGTTTTATTCAAGTATCCTTAAAAAAAATTGAAAAAATGTTCCAGGAAAAGAGTGCAAGGGCACTAGAAAAGAATCTTACAAATAATAATAATAATAATATGTGGTTCTATAGAACGACTCCGACTCGACTCCCCTTACACAGGAATTTTCGACTCCGACTCCACTTGCACAGAATTTTCGACTCCGACTCCGACTCCGACTCCTGCAAAATTGCACGACTCCACGACTCCGACTCCGACTCCGCAGCCCTGCTTTTAATTGTAATTTCCTACATTCGCATTTGGATTATTTCCCTACAAACCTTGGCGTTTTGAGTGACGAATGTGGTGAACGCTTTCACCAAGAAATATCAACGATACTTAAATAAAGTTCAAAGATACTACCTAACTACTGCTGGAATCAAAAAAGTGAGCTTCCTCAAGCTAACTACAAAAAACATCAAATAGTTGTAGATTTTAGGTCAGAATGCAGTACATGTAAAATATTAGTAGGCCCTATATTACCGTTATATATATATATATATATATATATATATATATATATATATATATATATATATATATATATATATATATATATATATATATATATATATATATATATATATATATATATATATATATATATATATATATATATATATATATATATATATATATATATATATTATATATATATATATATTCCGTTCCTAAAAATATCTAATTACGAGAAAACTATGTCAATAATACTGTTAACCTATTTGAAATCACTAAAAAAAATACTATAAAATCTGTTTTTAACTTTTATTTACTTAACAAAAAAGTTTAAATTGGATGACCAGTTTTATTATACACTTCGTAACATACGTATTTAATAAATTCAGATGCGACTGCGGATGTTGATGTAACCTTACATCAGTGGTGCCCATACCTTTCGTCTATCGCGAGCAAATTAAAAATTAAAAAATTTTTGCCGAGCCACACATAGGACGACGACCACTAATAATATAATCAGTA
>JABUQX010124405.1:0-2500 GCA_015478945.1 Trachelipus rathkii | reverse complement strand
AGCTATGGCTCCGTATATAGATTATATATATATACCCTATACAATCATCTATACCCGGATATATTATACAATATATTATATATACATATACAATATATAATATATTACACTATACAATTATATATATATATACATATACATATTATATAATATACCATATACATTATGTATATTTTATTGTATACAATATATAATAATTAGATACCATGATACAATATATAATACGTAACATATAATATATATATATATATATATATATATATATATATTATATATATAGGTATTAATATATATACTTATATAATAATATAGTCAGTATATTTCTTATCTGTATTTCCCCTGGAGATATATTAATATATATATAATGATATACTCTATATATACTATATATACTTAGTATAGTATATATATATATATATAATATATATAGTTTTCTCATATATTCTATATATATAATAATTATATTATATTATATAATGTTTACTTATATAATATATATATATATTATATATATATATATATCATTAAGTATATAATATAATATAAATATATATATATTACCAATATACTACTATATATATTATTTATACTGTACCTACTATTCATATATATATATATTATAAATATATAGTATATAGGTATACTATATATATATATATATACCATACATATATATACATTTACAATATAACAAGTAACTTATATATATACATATACCAACCACTCAATATATACTATAATATACATATATATATATATTTACATATAATACTATATATAATACAGTATAAATGTATATATATATATATACATAATATATATCACTACTTAATATACTTATTCCTTACGCACCTAATATACTAAATATAAACATCTATATTATTCTATCGATATATATATATATATTAATATATATATTCTATATATATATAATTCAACATATATATATACTTATATATATATATAGATTAATATACTATACATATACCCAATATATTATATATAATATACAATTATATATATTACATATAACAAGATGTACTACTCATTACATATACAATATATACTATCATATTACATATACAATATAATATTATACATCTACAAATATATAGTAGCACTATACATATACAATATATTATATACATTCGTTTATAACTATATATCTGATTCTATATATATATTATATATATATGTATCCCTTATAGTACTCTAATATATATATATATATATATATATACTATTAGGTACCTATTTAATATTTAATTCGTCATACATGACCCACCTATTGTGCGTGTGTTTACGCTTGGGTCAGTTGATTTTGTTTTTTATTTTTTTGAATATTTGACTACTATATGACATATACAATGAATTCAGTGGTAACGGACATGATTCAAAAGTTCGAACAGTATTTTTAAATAATTTTAAACGTACGGAGCAACAAGCTTTATTGCATGTGTTTTATAAAACTGAAATATCTCATAAAAAGGTACGACACTTACAGAAAAAAACCAATTTACATATTGGAATCAGCCAAATCAGCGTATATAACGTATTACAACAATGTAAAAACAAAATCCATAACATCTAAATATCTCAAAACAGTTACGGCTACTAACACGAAAACACTAATTAAATTTATGGAAAATCTCCCGATAATAAAGCTTATACAAATATGTAAAAAACAACTTAAAAAAAGACTCTCTAGGGCTCGGACCCGGCGGGGAACGGATCGGGGGTGGCACGTTTTTCCATACCCTTTATAGGGGAGGGGCGGGAGTGGAACTCCCGCCGACACCCATGTCCACAATACCCAAAAGAGCGGGGGGTTTCCGGGAGACCCTCCCGGAGGGGGAAATAGTCCTAACCCTGTCGTTCCCCCGGAATACCTGAGACCCCGACTCCTGCCATCTTTGCGCGGTTTACCCGCTCATATTCGCTCTTTAGTTGTAACAATAAAAATTATTTTCTTTAACAAACGTTACGGATCTCGGTAAACGCACTGGTCCCCTATAATTTCTTTCATATCATGTCCGTTTACCACTGAAATTCGATTGTTGTATCATTATAGTAGCAATACTATTAAAAAAAAACTAATAAAAGATTTAAAAACTGACCCAAGCGAAAACAGAATAATCTCCATACTGTTCCTCTCCAACTCTGTATATCAATGATTTAGCCTATTGTATATATAATATTATACGTATATATATATATACTATATATCAATATATATGTATGTTATAATATCCATATTTGTAAATATTATGTTTACTATATATAATTGTATATATATTAATTCCTATATATTATATATATATATTTAGCTATGATGAATCTATATATATATATATAGTATAGTATATATATTGTATATATACATATACAGACCTTTCCACAATATCCAAATCTACAATGAGCATCTATACATATACATATATAAATATACATATAACATATACATATACATAGTGCTCATATATATATATATACTATATAC
>JABUQX010124404.1:12500-19920 GCA_015478945.1 Trachelipus rathkii | reverse complement strand
CGATTTTAAAAAAAACACGTTTTTTAACAACTCTAGTCAAAACTAGTTACTTCCCTTGCACTTAATAGCTTTAAATTAGCAGAGAATATTGATTCTGAAGTAGTAACTGATTTTAAGAGTAATTTAAGGACCCCTAGTATAAAGAACTAAATTTAGGAATTATTAAAATTAATAATGCAATGGCTTACAAATCTAAGTATGGTGTCATTTTGCAAGGTATTCCCTCAGATTATTATCATTTCAAATATGAGACAACCTTAAATTTAATTACAGAGTGTTGTGCAGCTACTATCAGTGAAAATGATGAAAATGTAGCTGAGAATATAGGTCAATTTAGTAGCTTGGAAAATTTAGGATTATTTAAAGATGAAAAATTTACCACAAATGAGCATTAAATACCTATAATGTTCAGCTAAGTAAAAAAGTATATCAGTAGAGATTCCATACGGAACCATAATCGATGATAAATTAAATTGCATCTAAACCCCTAAATTTGATATTATAACTTATCTCAAGGCTTTAATTCTCTTGTTAGGGAAATAAAAACAGTAATATTTATTAACAATGAATTCAAGAAATATTTTTGATTTACAATTAAATAAAGGTATCCTTTATGAGTTTCCTATTAATAAAATAGATCATAAAAAAGACTGTTTTCTTCCTCACTTTGTATAATTAGAAACAATGTTCAAACTACTAAAATCAGAATCGTGGTAGAACCATCTGGTAAAAAATATGATGATGATAAAGCTTTAAATAATTTAATTGATAACTTTCCATCCTTGTTACCTCATCTTGCTAGGTTGTTTATATTTATAAGACATGGTAAGTACTTAACCATTGCTGACATAGGAAAACTTTTTTAAAGTTTCATCTTTCTAAAGAAGATGACAAAAATGCTAATAAATTATTATGGATTAGGGACTTATCAAAACCTTTAACTAAAAATAATTTAATGTGTCTTAGGTATAATAGAGTTACATTTGGTAATAAAACTAGTCCATTTCTTTTGCAAGAGTCAATTTAATCAATTTTAGAATCAATGCAATCTAAATTGGGAAACTATTTTTCCAATCGATTATATATAGATAAACCGTATGGTAAACATAAACGGGAATCAGTTTTGAAAACCATTAAGTCACATATTTAAAGCTGCCAGAATTGAATTATCTTGATCTTATGAATTTGGCATCTCTATTGCAATGGGCTTCTAAACTCTCCTGAAGCCAAAGTATAAATAATTTAAATAGATCAGGTTTGGCTCTCTTCTGAAGATACCACTTTTCACTAAAACCTTCTAGGCTTACTAGAGATGCTAATCAATGGAAAAGAGATTTGAACTACTCAAAAGAGAGGTTTCTTTCGAAATTAGTGAAATACTTGTGAAGGGAGATTTTGAGTGCTATACAAAGTATTTTTGATCCTATAGGCTTTATTGCTCCTTTGGCTTTTAAACTTAAGCTCTTAATGCAAAATCTGGTAAGTGAAAAAAGTAAATTTACTATATAAATGGCAAGAATTGATTAAGCCTATTACTGTAAGTATAATATCAAAACCAACCACCCATAGAATGCTCACATCTTTGTGCATCCAATCCTGCTTATCTCTTTAGATTCCTCAAACAAAATTGCTCTAAAGGGCAAGATCCTTTTTTTTTTTTTTTTTTTTTTTTAAACCACACTTATGTCAGTTACGGTTTTAGTCGCGACAATGAATTTTTTGATGGAGAAAGGAATGCATAGCGTAATTAGGTCAGCCGTTTCTAGCGCAATCCACAGAAGTAATTTATCCTATAGAAAGTGGATGAACCAACAACAATACAATTGTAAAAATTAATATACGAACGGCTATTAAAATGATAATTGCCACCAAGAAAATTGTTCATAAAAATTTAACAAAAAGAAAAAAATATTACCAAATATATTCTCAAACTGGGAAAGTCAAAATAATATATATAGTATATATATATATATATATATAATATATAATATATATACTATATATATATATGATATATATTCATATACTATATATATATAATATAATATTAATATATATATACATATATATACTATATAATATATAATATATACTATATTATATAACTACATATATATATATATAATATATATAATATATATACTTATATACTATAATAATATATATATATATACGGTATATATATATACTAATAATATATATACTATATATATATATATATATATATATATATATATATATATATAATATAATAATATATATATATATATATATAATATATATAAATATATAATATATAGATACTCAGACTGGTGAGTATTAGTCTCGTCTGCGCTTTTTACATAATTTTGGAACACCGGTAAGCTAGCGATTGACAAGTGAGTGATATCATAAACATATTATAAAAACAAATTTTAATTAAAATTATTTGCATATTTAGTATCTTGTTGAAGATACAAAGACAGGAACACAAAATTGTTTTCCTTGTACTCTCTATAGGTAATGTATAACCCCTAATTCCATGACCAGTACTGATTGAATAATTCTTATTGTGAAAAATATAAAAATTTTAATCAGGAAATGCTGTTTATGTTATAGATCAATACAAAGGCATGCACAAATTTTAATATCGGCAAGCATTTTAAAACTTTGACCAATACCTATCTGCAATTTTGTTAAAAAAGAATCTTTCAGCTAAAACTAATAAAAATTTCAAAATATAACTCACTATATTTTATACAACTAGTATATATTCTTACAATTATTAACAACAAATTATGCCAAATGTCTCTAGCTCAACTAAATATTTATATAATTTTAAAGAGAGATTGTTCAATTCCACTATTAGGAAGAAGAATTCACCCCCAAAAAGGGTGGAAACCTGAGGGAAAAAGCGTTGGAACCATTGAAAATAATCTGCGTGAGCAAAACGCGTATTTAAAAAGAGCAGTATAATCCCAGCTGGAAGCCTAGAAACTGGGAAACAATGATAGTTGCTATTACGTCAGCGGACAAGTTTAGGAATGAAAAACAGCACAAAAAGAAATGCTATAATGTTCTTATTTCCTGCGCTTGCAATTTAATTCTGCTTTTCTCTTCCGATTCTTTCATCAAAATCCCCCTGATCCAAATCCTTTTTCTTCCTAACCAACTTCTGAGTGCGTCATGTCTTTAACCTAAACCTAACCTTTTTCTCTACCAACTTCTGCTGGTCATTCATGTTTTTAACTCTAACCATAACCTTTTCGTCTACAACTTCTGGTGGTCATGTCGTTAGCCTGATTGCCTAGATACTTTTGTGCGTAATTGCATCGGTTGGAGAAAAAAGTAAATTTGAAATGTTACAAATTGAGTAAATGTAAAGAATCTCTCTAGTTCTCTCCTCTCTCTCCTTTTTTTTTATTCAAGAATGGGAAAAGACATTTAAAAACAAAATTTCAGTTGCAGGCTGTGACACTATTTCAGTAATTTTTTTCGTTAGAAACCCCATAAAGAAAAATCAAATAATCAAAAAAAAAAACTATTAATCATGTTTTGTCTATAGGGCCTAGATTTGTATTTGCTTTTTTTTCCATTAATTATTTACGAAAAAAATTAACTAAACCTTTCAATAACAGATTCGATTTAATAAACATATTATATTGCTTTTATCAAACAGGAAAAGGTTTTGTTTTATATGAAAAATTTTTTTGAAAAAAACGTTAATTTTGCGAATTGAATTGATTATTATGGAAATTAAGAGTGAGATTGAAATAAGGATGAACTCGCCTAGAAACGTTCGGATGATGTCAGAAACAATGCGTCAACACAGCTTTTTGAAAAAATTCCATGGTTGAGAAATCCGGTAAGCGAATTTGTTTATTTATTATTATTACTCTATATATTATATTATTATGATTATATATTAATTAATATAATTATATATGCTTATTATCTATTATATTATTATATATTATTATTTTTTATAAATGTAATTTTATTAGTGGTTTCCACTAGTTCAGATTTTTTTCTTGTTTTGTCAAAACGATGAAATTGAAAAGCTGGATTGCGATTGTATCAATGTCGCATTATTTGCAGATTTATCATTTATGCTTGACCAGTTATCATTCTTTGCTTAGAAGAAAAGGCTTGGTAAGAATAAATAATTTAAAAGGTTTGTTTTATTTAGTGCTATTTTTATCTGAATATTTGGAACTATTTCTTGTATGAAAATTATTGCCTATTTTCATAAAATTGTTTACTTTATCACTAGGCGATAAAATATTTGTGACCCTTTTGATTCCAAGCTTACAAGCGGTCGCAAAATTTTCGAGCCAGGTTGATTTATAAACGTTTCTTTGAAAATCCTATAATTCCCTCTTCTTGCACAAGAACAAATCTTTATTATTAAATCATAGTGAAATCATTTCAAATTCCAAACTTATATATTAACATTAGAATTCTAGTAACTTACACACAAACAAAATCGACCATAGCTCTTTGCACCACAGGTCACTCATCAGAATTCGCCAACTCATCCCCTCACATATGGCAACAATACACAACAAAACATTTCACACTACTCACCCTTCAAACACCCGCTTCCTTTCACCTTTGTCATTCAGTCACAAGCAAGCCAAATCAAATTACAATTTTCAAATTACATCCATCACTGCTCTCCTCTTCTCCTCGCCATTTATTCCTCTAAAACAGATTCAAATATACCCAACGAGTCAAAGAGTTTTCGCTCGAGAGATAGAACGGTCGCCTTAGGTCCATCTCCGAGGCATACAATTAGGCAATTCCTTAGTATGAGCAATAATGCCTGGTAGTGGATAGCCAAACCCAACTATCCACTTCACATTGTCGTCTTCTCTGACACGCAGAATATACACTGTTGGGAATTCTTTCTCAACCCCACCACACACAGGATATAATGAAAAAAATATGCGTTGTCTGTAATAGTAATCGAATTATCTAACTATCTAAGATGAAAATTCAGACTTAATTACACTAAATATGAGAATCTCAATGCACTCTCATTTAATTCTCATTTACGCCCCTCGTTCAACACACACACAACTCACTTAATGCGTTCATATCCTCCATCTTTGTTTAATTCTTCTCGCCCACTTAACCGCCCCCTCAAAAAAAGATTGCTTCCATCTGGGACCACTTTGCTTACCTTACATCTATACCTTTTATTCCAAGACCATAGCCTATTCCCATTTACTATACCATTAGCAACAGTTAACACATAAACTTTCACTGCAAAACCCCAGCACACTCAAGACTTAGGTCCCTTTACATCCACCAAGGCATATTAATTATTATTATTATTATTTATTATCTATTATTAATTCTATTATATTATTATTATTATATTTTTATATTATTATTATTATTAATTAAAGCAAAAATCTCTTCTGTCACAAATTTTCACTCCCTTGTGTTGCAAACATTGTTGAAGAAAGAAAAGAAAAAACGATTTGTATGTGCGTTTTGATTCAGATGAAGAGGAATTTTTGTTCAAACTTCTGACATCGAAGTTTCCGTTGGTGCGGATCAAATGCTAATTACGTGCATTTGAAATACCCCCAACTTTGAAAATCTTTCGACGTGTGCAGTTACTTTTATCTATATGCGCAGATATCTATCAATATTTTCCCTCCGTCTGTGCACTTATATTCCTTCCCTGCGGATTTGTGCGATTTCACTATCAATTCCCTCCACAGCCAATTCCATGAAAAACAAAACGACACAGTCTGTCCAATAAAATTCCATCGATTACAATTAAAATTCGTTGGTTAAATGCGTCGTCGTGATCAAAGAACACTTGAAATAAAGTGCTGTCTAAATGGGGTTTGAAACCGTAGAAATGCCGTTTTGCCTTTCAAGCGTATTAGCTACTATTTTCAAAAAGGTACACATAAAAATACTTGCATAATCACACATTCCGGTAAATCGGGAGTGTGTATGTGTGAGTTCGTATTCGTATCAACTCATATAGAGTAGACATGTGCGTAATATATACGCAGTTGGAGTCATGTGCGATAATTAATATTATTAACTAGTATAGCAGCATGACTTGCGCTATCTTTGAGTTAACAATGATCCGGTAAGACAAGGGGTTGAGAGTCAGTTTTGTAAACTCCAAGAAAAATAATTAAAAATCATTTTCTGAGTTAAAAAAAGGGTATGAAATGAATTAGCAGTTTTATTAAAAAGAAGGACAAATCTCAATAATAATAATAATAAATAATAATAATAAAATAATAATAAAATAATAAAAATATAATAAACAATAATAATTAATTAATAATATATATTTAATAATAATAATAATAATAATTAATAATTAATAATTAATAATTATAATAATATATAATAATAATAATAATAAATAATAATAATAATAATATATAAAATTTAGCATGCTTGAAGTTTTTAGTCAGATATAGTAATGTTTTCATTTCAAATAAATTCAGATTAATATTACATCTGGTTGGTTTACTTTACTCCTTTTTTTTGTTTATTAATTTATTTATTATTTTTCCACAAACTTTTCAAGTTATTATTTTTATTTCGTATAAAAGGTTTGTAATCGTCAGAAGAGGGAAGGTTTAACAGTAACAGAGAGGGAAACGATTGACAGGTTTCTTTCAAAGGTTGAAGCAAGAAAAAAAAGCGTTTTACACTTATGTAAACACACAAAGAGATGTCCATATCATTTCTTAATAAGTAAAGCATTGTATATATTTATACTATGGTAAAATTTATACTATGATAAAGTAAGGTTGCAAGTTTTAGTATTGCAACGGCGATATAAAGAGCCCTTAAATTATGTCAGTGGAATATTAGAGGAATTAATATGAATAGACTCTTCTTAGAACATATCATACAAGAGAAAAATATAAAATTTTTGCATTGTAAGAAACTTATTTAGATGATGACAAAGATATTGTATTCAAACATTTTGAGATATTCAGAAATGATAGAAATGCAAAAGGTAGTGGGATATTATTGTGAATTCATAAATCAATAAATTTTCAAAGATTGAACATCATCATAGATTTAGAAGTGGTAGTGGTTAAAATAATAAAAAAGTTAACATTTTTGCTTCCAAATCCCTAAATATTTTCTTCTGATCTTCATTTATTTTTTCTAATATTAATCTAAGAATATTCTAGTAGTTTTACTAGTAGTCAGCAGTAGTAAGTAGTAGTAGTTTTGCTACTTTAGTTTATTATTAATCTGTATTATTATTTAAAATATTTCTTGTAAAAAGTAAGTTATTATTATTATTATTATTATTATTATTATTATTATTATTATTATTATTATTATTATTATTATTATTATTATTATTATTATTATATTTTTTTTTTTATTAATTATTATTATATTATTATTATTATAGTATCTCATTATTATTATTATT
>JABUQX010124403.1:0-18080 GCA_015478945.1 Trachelipus rathkii | reverse complement strand
ATAAATAATTTGATAGACCGTTAAGTTAACCAAAATCACACGAGAATTAGCAATGCCAAAAAAAACCATCAGAACGAGCCCTAACAAGCCTTTCTGTCTCCGATTGAATGCCATTAATCTTCAAAGAACCTAAGAAGCAATAATTGAACCATCTCAAAATGATGAAAAATGCAAGGCACGCGAAGACATTAAAAAGAAAGGAAAAATCTCAAGTAAAACTAAGAAATGTACCCAAGTAAACAAGCACAAGAAAAAAACACCGCTTTGGTTCATATGGCAAATCCGTTCGTGACCTTCAATTCAAAATAATAATGCAACTTTACTTAATCCCCATTTATAAAAGCAAGCTTTTTTTATTCCGTGAATCACCAAATTATCGTAGAACAAAAAATAACATCGATCAACTTTGTGTCCTGCAAGTCTAAGAAAAAATTATCCAAATACCAAATAAATCAGATTCTAATCTAATTCGACCACCCATGCAAAGGACAAAAAAAACCCACAATCATACCAAAAACCAACAGCTTCTAAAAGTAAATCAAATAAACAAGTCACTGCATAAGAATATCATACACCTGCACACGTAAGTTAACGGAAGAAAACACACAACACGCATTTACTACACAACAAAATTATAGACGCACAAATGATTAAAAAACTAACACAAAGAAAAAAAAATACAAGATAACCAAATGAAATGAATCCTATCAGTTGCGGTGAAAGTTACAGACAAAAGCTGTTAACCAACGCTGAAAAAAACTATTTAAGGACACAAATACTAGGTCCTTGTCCTGCCAAAGTGACAAGAGAAATTTCTTAAAGGCTAGAAGAGCTCAATCCGAATATTATGAAAGAAAGAAAACAGCACTACTCAACAGAAAACACAAGAAACAAATTGATATTTTCTTCAACACAAAACTTCCCTACATTTGAATTTCAATACTAGTGCAAAAAGTTTATACATCCCAATTGTGCTAAAACCTACTATTTCAATTAAGGTGCGACGTTGAGTCGTGAAAGAGAGTTGCGTGAATGTGCATTGAGTTGAAGTTCCCGCCCTCACCCTGCACGTAACAACCAACTATATCTAATAAAGATGTCTGCCATAAAGACTCAAACTTACATACAACACATCGCACCCGCGGATAATTATAATCAAACAATACCACCGGCCCATCCCGCATTCCAAGGATACGAAAAAACAACCCTACACATTTGCATGCATCACTTCACTGCCTGTATAATATATATATATATATATAATAGATTAATATAAGATACTAATATATATATATTATAATATATAGAATATAAATATATATAATTAACATATATATCTATATATTTTAATTTTTTATATATACTAATATATTAAATATTACATTAAACCACCAGAAATACTAATCAGATTATGAAATATCTGAAACACAAGTTACATATATTAACAACATATAAAAACAAAGAAACCAACCCACAATTCCCAGACCTCAAAGGCAAATTCTCTCATCCGTGAGCGCAAACGTGGGCTTACTTTTATAAAAGATAGAGAAGAATATTAAATAAATGTTGGAAAAAAACAGGAAAACGGCAAGGACAAGTCCACATAACAGAAGTCAAGCAGGCATAAGAAGAGCCACGAATCACCACACACAAACAAAACATTCAATTCTGGCACGAGAGATTCCTCAAACTTCACGCAAAAACTCATGCTGAGAGCCACAGGCCAACCACCTATGATATTGCCGAAAGGGCGAACCCCGCAAATGGAGATGAAATGCGAATGCTCCCAACTCCCACTGTGCACAATCTACCATCACTATAAGAAAACACGAATTAAACGACTGCACCAACGTTACGGCCCAGAGAGCATAGCAGAAGCTTAAGAGAAGTAAAAAAAAGTAAGGGACAGTTTAAATCTCTTAACGCTTTTAACATCAACCCTCATTGAAAAGGACAGTGTGTGGGGAGACACCCCAGATACTCCATACAAGCGGCGAACATCAAGGCCCCTATCTATTACAACTGAAGTAACTACCGCCAGTAAGGAAAAAAAAAATTCCCTCAACCTAAAACAGCAACTCCCAGTTTCTTTGAAACCAACCTTTTAAGCAACCATTGAAAAAGGACGCGTTTCCAACATAAAAATTTATATTGATTCTACGTTAAAGACCAAGAACGTTTATGTTTCACAGGAGAAGACCGTATAGAGCCTCGAAAGGAAATAGAAAGTTGTATTTCTTAAACAGTAAAATTAAAGGTTGTATTTCTTAAACATTAAAATTTTAACAAGGTTGCCGGTGACCCCACCCGGGAAAAATCTCATCCCAGATCGCCAAGAATAAATCGGAAAGCGCCTTGAAACGCAGAGGGCAAACCCTAGAAGCAAAAGAGCTAGCAAATTGAAGTAGTAGAAGAGTGGAGAGTTGGAGTCATCGGCCATAAGAGTGAAAACAAAGTTCGGAATACAGCTGAAGGAGATCGCTTGAATCGAAAACAGTAGGCAAATAACAGTCTCGCTAGATAGAAAGCACTGAAAACCTTGCGACGAACCACCACAATTAACAGGACAAGGAGGAAGACCGAGGTCCGCTCCAAATCAACGAAGTGACTGAAATAGAAAGCTATATCGGCAAGAGAAAAACTACCCACAAGACGTAAGCAAACGAGAAGGAGGAAACCCAAAGCGACAAGGAAGACTCACTTAGAGCAGGAGTGGACGCGCGCCTACCAAACCCGCATCAAAACGCTTTGAGATATGTCAAGACCATCCGCCACCACCGGCCAAGACTCCCCATGTCGCTAGGCTTGAAGACCCAAATAAATTCAGTTAATAGTTGGAACTCGTGCAGCGAAGATGTATTACGGAAACGAACCGAAACCAATAACTGATGATCTGAAAGAACGGAATAGAACTTCCAGAGATGAATCCAAGAAAAATATAGCGTAAAAAATACTCATATACTGGACTCAGATATAAAGAATAGTAAAATTCAAGTGAGAGCTAATATGGCGATAGTTGGAACGGATCAGACGCGGCCTGCCTCCTTATTTCGAGGCATCGGATTTGACATATGGGCCCGCATTCCAACAACTGAAGAAACAGTATTAGTATTAACGAACACTAAGTAGTAGAGTATTGAACGAACGCAACAGGCACGCCCAGCACGGCCAAGCACACTCAACTCAAAAACACGGGAGAAATGCCACTCCGGACGCTACTCAAGACCTTCACTGACGTTCATAGATCTCAGGATTCCATGAGCACATCCAATCATGTGTAATCACAGGCTAATATGTGGGACACCCGAGAACCTGAGAGGAGAAAGAGGAAGATGCCAGAATCGTCCAGCGTCAGAAATTAAAAAGAAAAAAAACGTAAGGCGAGCGCGAGAATTAAGCCTTTCAGAACTGGGGCTAAAATCGGAGTCAGAAACCTCAGAGTGAATAAGCGGACAGGAAAGGCAATTTACAAAAAGTTTCCTAAGATGTCTCTTTTTAGGCAATAGGCGGCCCACAAATCTTGATCAAGCAAGGGTGAAAACCAAGCAGGTTACCTTCGCACTTACTTTTTAGTGAAAGTCTCGCGCTCTAGCCATGATCGGAATAAGTAAAAGATATCCCATACAAGTTCCCGAGCAGAAATGAAAATTAGTAAGACCAGTAAGAGTGCGATATTTTTTGATCTCAATTACGCAAAACCTAATGTCTCTCTCCTTGTGAACGAAAAATGCAGCGCAAGATGACGGGGCATGGTATAGGTCTGGGAATCATGGATTTTAAGGAGAAAAAGATTAATTAAGTTGAAGATGGAATGAAACCTTTTCATCCCCTCATCCCATCGGTAATTATGGCCCCCACCTTTTCAAGACGTGTGACCCCAGAGCAATCAGTCCCCCACGTCAAAAAGCCACGATTTCCACCTTACAAGAGCTACGTTAGCCCTAAAAAAAACCAATCCCGAATTCCCCCCAATAATAAGCACCCGAAAATATTAACAGTCATGTCAGCAACAAATTACGTTTAGCGGCCATAAGGTGGGAGCTGCCTGCCGCAAGAAAAAAAAGTACCATAAATTATAATTCAAGCTAACAAATGATTGTCACGATGTCAGGAGTTAACCAACTAGAAAAGAAAAATGAGCGCTATATTCGCTATTCACCAAGAGCAAGTAGTGGTGACCAGCATAAGTCAAGCGATAATTCAAAAATTATGATATACTAGGACGATCTCTGGCAATATCGTGCCTAGTTTTCCTTAAATCTAACTGTTCAGAATCGTTAAGAATACTGAATGTTTTGGCCTTCCCTCCCGCCTGCCATCAGCTGTGAGAGGAGCCCTAACCACTCAAGACTGTGGTGTACCGTTAAATCCCCTAAACAACAGCAGGATCTCCAAATTCCAAATGAGAAAGAAAAGTATAAGATACCACAAAGAAGTGTTCAAAGAAATGAACCTGAAAATTTTGTTTATCCATATAGGGGAGCAGCATGCGCAGAAAACACAACAAGAAATCTTGATAGTAGTTAGCGGAGAAAGAATATTTTAGACCACAGAACATCGACAGTTACGCGCAGCATACAAAGATTCCTACAGAAGCACATGTTACAGCCGAGAATACTGTTTAATGTTCCAATATAGCACAAAACACCACCACTTAGAATAGAAATTATAGAAAAAGTAATGAATATAGTATAGAAATATCAATGTTTATTTCGAAATTGAATCCCCTTGCCAGCCTGGTCTCAAGACACATAATAAAACAGTGTCTAGGTGACAGAGTTAGACTAGAGAGGTGATATTACAAAGATTCTATGAATTACACGCAGGCCACGAAAACGTTCAGCAAAGATCAAACTAGCAAAACCCCCGCTCTGCGCCCACCCCCCACAATCTACTACGACACAGATCATCACTCATCAGCACGCCCGACAACAAACAAAAACGCACACAAAGCATTATAAAATAGCATTAACAATTATTCCCGTTTACTCAATCCACACAAACACACACAACACACAAACAACACACAAAACACATCGCACTAATACCCATTCTAACAAGGAAATGTTCCATCACGCCCATCCTAAACAAGCACCTAAACAATAGCTAAAAAAAACCCAATGTTTAAAAACTCATAAAACCCACAAATATAAAATAAAAGTACTCCATACACAGGTGAATAATTGGTAACTGCATATATCTAAAACCATAAAGATTTAATAGATTTCAAATACCTAACTATATATTAATAAAAGAAAATTCTTTAAACTAAAAATCGCAATTCATTTTAAATAATATCTCAAAAAAAGCACGAAAAACCAGCCAAAAAAAAATAAAAACCATATAAGGCTTATCTTTTTTAAAAAACCATCCCCGATGAAAAGATTTCAGGCAGAAGGTTAACCATTTATCATATAAAGCACTAGATTTACCATAGACACTAAAGCAAGTAATAAAATACAACCACGTTAAAAAACAACACACAGACACATTAAAACAAAATGACTGTTCAAACCCAAAAACAAGAAAAAATATAAACATTATTAAATCAACAAATTTAAGAAACACCAATACGCACACAACCACACCAGGCCACCCAAAACATAAAACCCCCAAACACACACACACACACACACACATATATATATATATATATATATAATACATATTATATAATATATATATATAAATATATATAAATAAATTATATATATATACTTATGTAATATGACTATATATATATATAACAATATAATATATATATATAGTATATATATACTATATATTATAATAATATAGATATAATATAATACTATATATTATAATATATAAATATAATATACTATCACTATATATATATTATAAAATATTAAAATATTTTAGAGAATTATTATTAATTAGTCAATATATAATACTTTAATTAATTATTATATTATATAATATTATAAATGTTATATATTATAAATATATATATATATAAGATATATATAATAAAAAATAATACTAATATAAATATACATAATATATATATATATAATTATAATAATATAATATATATAATATAATACTATATAATATAATATACTAATATGTATTTTATATATATATTATATATTATTAAAATATATATATATAATATATTATATATATTATATATATATATATATACTAATATATATATATATATATACTATTATAATAATATAATATATATATATTATATATATTATACAAATATATAATGCGCTTCTGTCGCGCGTTACCTAACCCTCTGTTTCTCCGTGTTTATAATCTTGTGAGCCGAAACCGAGAGAGAGAAAGCAGACGACCGAGATGCAGAGAAGAGGACCAGAGCATGAGAGAGAGGAGAAGAGAAAGAGAGAGAGAAGAGAATTTCCCCTCTCTCTCTCTCTCTCTTCCATCTATCTTATATCTTCTATATGACATTTGTTTCTAATATGTTCGAAACCAAAATTCAAAATGTTTTCAATTATGTTTTAAACTCGCCGCATAAACACAGAGAAATCGAACAATATCCTCTCTTCGCATTTTTAATACTATATATAATATACTATATATAATATAATTATATATATAGTATATATAATAAATATATATATATATTAACTATATATATAATATTATATATAATATATAATATATATATTATATAATATATTTATACTATATATAAAATAAACATATAATATAACTATATAATATATAAATATATATATAATATAATATATAGTATATAATAATAAACATATATATATATATATATGTATACTAATATAATATATACTATATATATAATACTAAATATAACTATATAACTATATATTATATACCTACTATACACTATAATATATAGATATAATACTAACTAATATATATATATGGGAAAGAACAAATCGTTTCTTCCCTTTAAAAAAATATGGAAAGGCATTGAAAAAACTCATCTGCGAAAATCAAATTCAAATACAGATTTTAAATGGAAAAAAAACCACGCAAT
Organism: Trachelipus rathkii; assembly: GCA_015478945.1. Classification (NCBI taxonomy): domain Eukaryota; kingdom Metazoa; phylum Arthropoda; class Malacostraca; order Isopoda; family Trachelipodidae; genus Trachelipus; species Trachelipus rathkii. The sequence goes on along the minus strand of JABUQX010124403.1, from coordinate 11,065 downwards.
GAGAGAGAGAAGAGAGAGAGAAGAGAAGCAGCATCAGAGAGAAGATGAGAGAGAAGACGACAGAGAGAGAGAGGAGAGAGAGAGAAGAGCGAAGAGAAGAGAGAGAGAGAGAAGTATAAAACTTCGTTTTCTTTATTATTTCTTTATTTTAAATAAAATAGAAATCTACAAGATTTGTTAAATGGCTGTAACCATGCAAATTTAAAATCCATATAATTATTATTATTATTATTATTATTATTATTATTATTTATTTTATTATTATTGTCATAATTTTCATTATATTTTATTTTACTCATTATATTCTTATTTTATTATTAGTAACATTGTTAATTAATTATTATTATTATTATTTATACTACTTAATTATTATTATTCCATTATTATTATTATTATTATATTATTATTATTATGTTATTATTACTTATTCATTATATTAATTATTATTATTATTATTATTATTATTATCTATTATTATTATTATTATTATTATGTAATGATGATGATGATGATGATACCCATTGATGATGATGATAGTCTATGGGGAATCGAGATGATGATGATGATGATGATGAAAGAAAGAACCGAAGGTTCTGTGAATATTAAATAGAAGTAGATGTTTGATGATGATGGATTATTATATATTATTATTCATTATATATTATATATATTATTAATTATTATTATTATTATTATTATATTATTACTTATTATTATATTATTTTATGTAAGATTAAATTGTTATAGTCATAGTTATAGTTATTATTATTTGTTATTGATATTGTTATTGTATTTTATTGAAGAATTATATCTATTATTTATAATTATTATATTATTATTAATTTATTATTATTATTATTTCAATTTATTATTATCATATATTATTATTAATTATTCTATTATTAAATATAATTATTATTATATTATTATTATATATGATATATTATTATTTTATTGCTTATATATTGTTATGTATCCTATTGTTATTTTATTGCCTAATATTGTTATGGTTATGTTAATTTTATGTGTAATTATTATTATTATATTATTATTATTATTATTATTATTATTATATTATATTCATTATTATTATTATTATATTATTAATTATTATTATCTATTATTATTATCTATTATTTATCTATTATCTATTAATTATATAATTATTATGTATATATTCTTAATTAACACAATTCTTTTTTATATTTTCCCTTTATTTTTAATTATATTTACTAATATTTATATTCCTTAATCTCCATTATTGTTGATTGAATCAATAGAACAAATTTTTCAACGTACGTGTAACAAGCGCCTTCATATTATATTCTCATGTCCTCTTTATTACTCTAAAAGCAACCATAAAACAAGTCGTACTCTTGCTCCCTCTCTATCCATGATACTCCTCACTAAATTATTGTTCTTTTGCTGCTCTCTATCTTTTTTCTAAAACACTTTTATATATTCTTTGTTTTTTGATCTCTTCCATTTCCGTTATATATTTTGAACATAATAGTTACAACTTATACCCATCTTTTTGGATTTTTTGTCCAGCATCATTACATTTAGAGATTTGCATACTACTTCCCATTGTTTCTCCCCTTCCTCCTTCATCAGTTCTACTGATATTTCATCATCACCTGGTGTGTTTCTAGTATTCATTTTTGTTAAAGTCTCTTCATATTCTTCTCTTATTATTAATTATAAAATCTTCTTTCCCCCCTCCTACCTCTACATAATTTCTTCCTATAATTTCCTATTACTCTTTTTCTTGATCCTCCACATCTACTTATATTATTTTCTGAGATAACGTTCACCTTTTATTTATATCTTCTGGCTTCCTAAGTACCTCCTCTTCATCATCTTTAATATTACTAAATTTCTTCGTTCATTTATTGGCCCTCGCAAAGCATTATATCAACTTGTTATTACTGGTCACACCACTATACACAATGAGTCCTTCATTTCTCTCCTTTTAACTTCTTTTGTCTTGTTCCAAGTTTAATCATGTCACCTTACCAATTATATATATTAAAATTTGATTTATTATTACTTTATTAAATAAATATCAATCTTTTTGAAATAAAATCAAAAAACCTTTATAAAACATAATATATATATATATATATTATATATAAGATAATATATGTTTCACCAATTATATATATTTATATTTTTTTTTAATTATAATTTATATATATATATAGATATATATATATATAATAATATATTAATATAACTATATAATTTTAAGAATAGCTATTTGTTATGAATGTTAGTTATGGTTTGAGAAAAATACAATCCAATAGAATATTAAAGTCTTATTTTATCTTTATAATTTTCTTACCTTTACTGCTTATTTATCATTATAATTATTCAATTAATTACTTAATTATTTATCGTATAAACTACCTGCGAAATTATTATCAGGCTATGGTAAAAATTATCGTATAAATTTTGGTTTTTTTATAGTTATAATGTTATGTCATAAAATACTATATATGTCTCAGTTATTATATTTTCCTTGCAGTATATATATTATTTAGATAACTAATGAAATTTTAGTGATAAGAATATCTACGTTCGCTTTTACTGTCTTTTTTTATTATTTAGAAACTGCCAGCTTTTTTATAAGATGAAGGAACAAAAAATATGTGTTTATTTTTCTATCTTAATTTTTGATAAATGGATTAAAAGTTGTAGTCATTAATCAATTATGATTTATATTAATAGTTTGATTACCGTAATGTGTATTAATTGTCGTTAGCTGTAAAAGTATATTGGGTGAATTTATCAATATATTAACTACCATTGCATATACGAATATATTGTAATGATAGGTATAAACTTAATTATATTTTCAAAACCCTTAATGAAATACACACCAGAAAAAGAGTCACTAGACCAAAGGTCTAATCACAAAGTAGGCCAGACCATAATAGGTTACATACTACAAAGTATCATTCCAAAGGTTCACTGAAATGATAGTTCACTAAAAGAGTCAAAAATGCGTCACCTATATGATCATTACAAAGGATTACTACCAATATAGTTAGTTAACACCAAATGATGATCTACCAAATAGGTACTATAATATATGCTACGCCAAATTGACCAAAAATACAGAAATATAAAATGTAATGGTAATTGTAAATTATATAAGAAATTGTTTTCTTTGACCTAAAAAAATAACAGAATTTGTTATTATATTATTAGCTTAACAGAAATAATTTTAGATACTGGAAATTTTTTAACTGACCTGTAAAATATTTTTTAAAAATATATTTTTCATAATGTTAAATTGATAAAAATTATAAAGCCACATATTTATACACAGAATTGTAAAATAATAATTTTTTATTACAGATAATAATAATGGATATCCTTTTATTTGCAGAAACGCGGCGACTGAAGAAGGAGAGAACAGTTAATAGAGATTGAAGGAGGGAAGAGAAGCTGGATAGAACAGAGAATGAGGGATGAGGTATTGGAAGAAGAAACTTTTGAAGAGGACAGATGTAGGAACAAGGATAACCATGGATGACAAGAAGAACAAATAAGAGGTCACAAGCCTATTAGATAAGAGAGAACAGAACATAAGTGACCTTTAAACATTTTAAAACACACCCGACTAGAAAAAGGGGGATAGTTGTTTCTCATAAATTAATTAATTACAGTACAGAGAATTAATTAAATTTAATTATACAAGTAAGACCTTGTTGATATTTTTTAGAATAATAACTTGAAAGAAATTATTTTTATTTTTAAACTTTAAGATAATTTGAAAGAAGAATTGATTTTATTTTTGAACTTACAAAATAATTTGAAAGAAATTTATTTTTATTTTTTGAACTTTAATAATTTTGAAACCAAAAATTATTTTTATCTTTTAACTCCTTGAAAGCTGTTTAAATTAATTTCGATTGCGCTGAAAGCAAAAGGATCCGCATCGATGACTATATATTGGTATCTTTTATTTCGGAACATTTTTGAAATTTTTATAATATAACAATGCTACTACTACTCATTTATGGTCTTCAATTTTCTCGCTCAACCTTCTATATAAAATCATACAAAGACTTGATATATTCTCTTCAAACTGTTGTTTTACCACATCAACTTCTCGAATACTGCTTATGTGACATACTTTGATTCTACCAAACTTCTTCAATAGTGAAAAACTGATTAAACAGTTAAACTTAATCTAATTTTAAAAATTCCGATAATAATTGAACATTTTTTAATTTATTCGTGATAATTCAAAAGTCAATACCGATTATAAGACTTCTCTTGTTCTAGTCTTTGATGCGTAAAGTAGCAAACATTTAACCATCTATCCTTTTCTCATTGACCATATGACTAAATCTTTGCTCTTGATAGATCACCAACAAATATTTGAAAACTCGTTTGAATTATGTTGAAAACTTCTGGAAAAAATATTTTTTAGAAAACTGTCGTTGTCTTTTTTCTTGAAACGATTCGAAAAAATTTTTCGATCGATTCCCTCCGTATCTGATTCTCTAGTTTCTTTTTATTTTTTCTCAGAATTACAGTTTTGAAGACTTCAGTTACGTGATTCTCTCTTGACTATATATCTTTCCACTTAATTATTAAAGTTCTGACGCTTAGATAACTTTAGTAAATTTGATTAAAAATTGATATTTCAAATTAAGAGTTTTACATGCACTTATGTCCTATGCAAGCAACTTAGTCTTTTACTAAGTTCCTTTCGCATCACTCTTTCTTCCCATACGTATTGGTTTGATATCTGGAATATTCATTCATCTTTATAGCCACTGGTTCAAAAGGGAGCTATAGGCACGGACCAGAGTGTGACCGTATGAAAGAGATGAGGCTATCAGGGAGAGAGGGCTGAAGGGGAGAAGAGATAATTATAAGACTTAGATAATTAAGGAAAGCAATAGAGAGAATAAGTCGAGTAACCGCTTTCGATGACACAGGATCGAGACAGATGGATGATACAAATAAAGAATCGCAGCCACATTTTACTAGATAGATGATAGTCAGCTGGTTAAGCGTAAGTATAGAGGTGAATATGACGTGGGATAACAGAACGTGAGAGGTATAGCTGACGGACACGACCAAACGAGAAACGCGGAAGAGGGACACTGCGCGAGTATCATAGATACCAAGGGGAAGTAAAGTAGGAAGAACACTCTCCACGAAACAAGAAGATGCTAATCGGGAGAGCTGATGACAACAGTTTCATATCCTTACCTCCTTTAGGAACGAATTGATCCGCAATGATTCGATAGTAATCGGTATGGAGAGAACCAGAGCACCTAAATCAAGGGAGGAGAAGGAGATATCCAGCTAATTGCGGTATCTCTTGCGATTATCAACACAGAAATATACACGCAACGGGACAGTGGATCCGTAAGGTCGTTCGCTCCATCAAGAACAAGATTATGTTTTTTTGGACTAATTTCACCCTTTACATATACACGGTTTAAAATGCATTATCGGGCTCATACATAGCGGCCACTCTTTCCCTTTCAAGAATAAAAAGAATTACTATATCCCTTCCTGGATTGACATGGCCATATAAATACAGAGTTAATATTATAATGAATAGAAGTAGAGTTTAGTTGGGAACTTGGGACACGAGTCATTATTTCAACCGAAAGCAAAGTGCGGTTTATTTTATGGAGGAGGAAATCGCTCAGAAATTATCTCGATGTTAGAGAGAGTACGACCAAACATCCTCAAAATATATCCTGTTAAGATCATTGCAGATTCATACAGCCTCCTACAGGGTTGCGATTACAAACCACGGTCTTCCATGCAAAAAATGTACAAAACTAACATTTATTTATCTTAAATCCAATTGACCTATTTAATAAGGCACCAAACATCTCGGGCGATTATAAAGGAACCGGTATTATCTCCTAAATCGCGTGCGTTATACTTCCCTCTTATTACCAGAAATTTCTCTCTGTAAATAGGTATAGCTAATAGAGAAAGATATCAGTAAAATATGTATGTGAGAATACCAAGGACACAAGTTTGTATTAAATATAGGACTAAGGGCATAAATTTGATGATTATCTTTCAACTCTGTTTGAACAAAGAAGAGATATTCTGCATCTGTTTTAGCGCCTAATTAATTTTAACTCTTGAGCGTACAGAATATATGGTAGCATATTATGCGTAAAGAACATGCCAAAGTCTCTTCTGTTAAAAAATCCATATCGAGCATCAGAAGGTCCCTAGCTTTCAAAGTATGTTTCTATTAATGAGAAATAAACAGCTATTTCTAAAATGTGGCTTAAAAGACCTGCTGGAGAAGACTTTTTTCATTCAATTGATAGATGTTCAATCATAAATCCAGAAAGAAGAGCAAAATGTCAATAAACCCATGGAAAGAAGATACTCGAACACTAGTAATCATGAAATCTGAAAGCAGAATCCAGCATTGTAACTTACTATATCAATTCTAGGTTGACTTTGAAGAATCTCTTTGGTAAATAATACATGAGGTAACAAATCATCAGAATATCGATACTACCTTTGATTTTGAGGCCATAAAATAACCTCCTCACAACAAAAATAATGATGTCTAGAATGATAATTATGACTAAGTTTTTAGAGAGTATGGAAGAAGCTCACAGATCATAGAAACAGGAAGAATTACGAAGACAAAAAGGCTCTTTAATAATTGCATAATATCCAGGACGAGTTCATCCTACGTATGAAAATTTTTAGGAAACTCAGCCAATTATAGAGAGAGATGAAATTTCATGCAAATAATAGCATAAGAAGCAGATATAATACATAAGACTAGAAGAAATACTTAGCAATTAAGAGTATCTATAATACAGAGAACAATGCTAACTAAAGTTAATTAAACAGTGAAGTTAAAAAAGTCAAAGAATTACATTAATAGACCTTCCATTGAAGAAAACAGAACCATGGAATGTAGTGTTATAGGTTAATAATAAAGAATACTCTAACTTTTACAGGGAAAGAAACTAAGTACCCTACTTCTCCAATTTATATAAAATACCTAATAACGGGAGTTATGTTCGAAACTATCGTAGTTTTTGCACTTATAAGGAAATTGGATTATTGCCTTAGGAAATTGTGTGAATAATCTCTTGATAGAGGTCAGTCATTCTCCCGATAAATCTAGTGGTTGGAATACACTCTTACTCTGGATCTATTATGGAAGCTATTGTAGATAATAGTATCCTATTCGCCTTTAAATATATACGGGAGTTCGATGCAGCCTCTTAATTGCTAAGAACGTGCTCACTCCTTGTGTGGTAAATCCCTAATGATAAATGTAAAACACTTCTATAACTTATTAATCTACCGGTCAACTACTATATAATATTAAACCCCCACTGATCTATTAAGATACTAATTTATGAGGTCAACCAGCTCGTGAAGAGTTTCTGCAGTATTAAAAAAATGACATGTATTCAAAAAACTAGAATAGTACTAACTCTTATCTACAAATGTAAATGAGCTCGTAGCTATGCTAATCACAGGCTAAGATGTATCCTAAAAAACACAACCATGAAGTTTTCAATCTGGATTTGCATCAACTCACCACATGACAGATCCAGCTATAAAATGTGATAATAATATAAGCGCCTGGGTACTCTAATTAGAAAGTGAAAGGCATATAATATTCTTCTTAATCTTCGAATAGAGCTCTTATGATGCCCCGTATTTTACTTCACGATGGTTTCATCCTCCGCTACTGCCCCACACCTCGAGAGTGATAAAATCTTCAGTTGGCCTATCCCACTACTGCCTATGTAACCACGCAAAGATTAAATATATGAAGGAAATGGTAAACAGAACAGTAATTAAAGAAAATACTTCAAGCTTTAAAGAAGAGAGGTTTATAGTATAAAACCTCTAGCCATATCTCTTGGTGTCACGACACACTTACGATCGAAAATATACTGGCGCTGATCATAATAGATCGTTACACACTATAACCATAAATTTATAACTTGTATCTTATAATCTAATTTTTTGACTCCAGCAATATAGGGTTCAGCAAACCGATGGTTTAGATTAAATAGCTTACTTGAATTACATATCTTATCATTAGCAACTTTGGGTATTGAGCACAACCTGTTAGATTGTATTCGATCGCTGTAGATAATTGAAGAGAATCAAATAGAAAAGATGAAGGTTAGATTACTAAACTGTTCTCCTATATAAAGAAATTGCTACTAAGTATATGTATATAGTTATCATAAGCGGATTAGGTATTAATCTCAAGATGATCACTCCCATCTTAGGAATCAGAAGTGTTTGACTCTATTAATCTTTATATCTGACTGCACTACTAATAGTACCTTCCAACTCATCGAGTAATGTTTCCACCCAGTATTACTTCTTATTTTCATACGTGCTTATTGTTAAGGACTGGATTAAAAATTAATCGGCTTGGAAACGGAATTTCTATTAGGTGTACCAAGTCTTTTAGCTAACTCCTCATAAAACCCGTTATATAAACCATATGATACATAATATCATTTACTATTCTAATACATATTTAAAGATCTTAAAGATAAGAGATACATGCGTAATAAAAGTCTAAAATTCTCTTGCCACAATCTATGTGTAAATTCATATGTTCAGTTTATTTATCACCTATTAGTTTTGCGGTTAAAAACTGGGTCCAAATCTAATCTATATATTACTAATAATATATACTTATAACATATATTTATATAATATATATGAACGTTAATAAGACGTACATACTCAATAACTATATATATATTACGATATATATACTACTAATAATAATATATAATCTTATATATCCACCCACAATTTGAAGGATACAAATTGTTAAATATGATATAAATATAATAGTAACTCCAAAATAATAAATAAGACTAATAATAATATATTTTAAAAAGGATAAGTTATTATAGTTACTCTTCATAAATAAATATACAAATACTAAATGATATATTATAATAAATTCAAAATATTCTGTTAAATCCATATATCACTAACTAATATCATATCGTTATTATTTCTATAATCTTCATTTAGAATTAATAAGAATTTTCAATTGTAAGGTCAATATACATGAGAGGTAGTCCAACATAAAATAATTTCTTAGGTATGAAAACAAAAAAATAAAAATTAGATAAGTATTAAGGTTTGGAAGATGGACCTCAGTACCCAATAAAAAAATTTCAAATGAATCCAGATCAGATCTATATGACTGATAAAATGAACTTTAGGCATCTTCTTATGCAAGGGATACATCATCTTATTGCTTATCTAGATATATTCATACATTTAGAATAGTAGCTCGAGGTGAAAAATGTCCTACGAACACAAAGAGCATATTATCTGCAATTAACAGAAATATGTTCTCAATGATCCTGCAAGTTTGGTAACTAGAATAGAATAATATGTGAACTTTTAAAAATGAATTCTGTTAACATATTTATTGGGAATTAATTTTGAATATATTTTAGGAGCCTCGGGGATATATGCAGAACATATCTTGTTCGACCAGACCATTGTTTATCTACCGATTAAATAAAAGGCATTTTCTCATAAAATAAAATGAGAAAAAGACCTACAAAGTTAGATAGATATATGTATTAACCCTATTATTAATACAGTTTTCTATTACAATGGAAGTAAGCTATTAGGATTAGTATTAGGGTTATGACGATATATAAATATATAAGACCATATTAATTCAAAATGATTATATAACGGGATTAATAATATTTATAATAATTTGTCTCAGGATTTGTTCTTTCAATGAATATGGAGAATTGACAATTAAGTAACGATCCACGGAAAGTGACTAAGTATGAGCATGAGAAAAAAAAAGAACTATTTACAATGCAAAAGGAAAAGAAAATGATTAAACAGATTCTAATCGCAAAAAATCACGATATGATAATAGTGGGTAAATGAAATCGATAATCTTCCAAATTTTATTACATATATATGCTGAAGTTTCTAGACGGGAAAATGTATTAATAAATATATTACTCCATACTCCTATAAAGAGCAATACAGATTTAATCTTCAAAGATATATAACGATTAAATAAACGAGTAAAAAAAATATAAAGAATATCAAAAAATCTTAAATTTCTCTATTCTGAATAAATCAATGAAAGTTTTGAGATGAAGATAAGGATTAGGATACACTTTTAAATGTCAAGGTTTGGGAAAACCAAACATCTGAATTGAATAAAGAAATAGAAGTAATAAATAAATGAGAAGTAAGATAAAATTTCATATAATTATTATAAATACCTCAAGACTAAATCTCAGAAAACTACCCCCACCAATGTCACAATGAATGGGAATTATTACAATAAAAAAAAGAAAAGAATGCATAACCATATAATGAACATTAATTTAGATATAGAAGGAAATACCTCACATAATTTAAACTACTTAAATTGTAAAGAATAAGATTGAGTATAGAATTCTATAGTACCTTTGAACATTTAAAGATTACATAAGTAACTAGCACATCTGACTAATTATTTAAAGACTGAATAATTAATAATTAAAATAAGAAGGAAAGCAAAAAATTAAATAAGTCTCTTAATTCAATTTATATAATAATCGCATTATAAAAATCTTTATACGTATGAGATTAGTAGATACAAGTATATCTAGGAGATTGAGAAGAACAAAAATTGTGATCATTGAGATAAGAAGATTATTGTGATAGAGTCCTGAGATAAGAGAAAGAATCATAATGATGAATAGACGAGTATCAAGAAGTGCTATTGATCATCTAGTCATCAGCGAATGAAGGAGTGGAATCGACAGCAATAACGGAATGTAACTAAATGGAGTACTGAATCACAACTATCTACACCTCGACTTAGTAAGCTAGTCTAGATTATTATCTGGACTTTGAGATTTGGATAAGCAGGTGTATTGCTAGATGTAGATTCTTTATATCATTGACTTTTTGTTAGCAGAGAGTATTGGACGAGAAGGAGAATGGGAGAGGATCGAGGCAGAATATAAGAGGTAATAGTGGTTTTGTAGAGCTGAGAGAGCAAGAAGCGATCATTAGG
>JABUQX010124400.1:12500-15000 GCA_015478945.1 Trachelipus rathkii | reverse complement strand
CGATATACAGTCGCAGCGCCTGGACGACAGCTTACGGCCTTATGAGATCCTGCGCCACCACTATCTGATCTGCGACTCACAATGCCAGCGTATGCCGACACCTTCCTTCTCAGATCACGATGCTTGACCACATCGATGAGTGTACACCACTCTAGATCCAGCATGATGACCTACTACTCCCAAAAGATCCTTGTAATCCTCTAGACGAACCACGGTGCGACTACGCTGAGCGTCTGGGAAACGAGTCTACTATTCATCACAGTCGTGGCTTTACGCAGCGTTATCCGATCCCAGTGCAGATATGATCCTACATCACCTGGACGCATCGCAATCACCTGTCTCACCTCGAGACCTAGTATAGTTATCGATCGCTTACACGTCTCACTCCTAGCGACCTAGTGCGAGACTTTGATCACAGCCATGTCCCATTCAGGCCCGCCTTAGGGCGATCGAGTGCACCCGCCCGAACGTATAATATATATATATTTATATATATATATATATATGTATATTATATATATATATATAATTATATAAATATATAATATAATAATATATATATATATATATATATATATAATATATAAATATATATAATAATATTAATATATATATATATATATAATATATATATATATATATATATATATATATATATTTTATATATATATAATAATAATATATCTGTGATGTAAATAATACACGTATAGGCTTATATAATACTTTACTGATAAAGCTACTATATATAATATATATATATAATATACTATTGATTAATAATATATATATATATATTATATATATATATATCATTATATATCTATATATATATATATTATATTATAGATATAATATATATATATATATAATATATATATATATATATATAGTAGTATAGTATATATATATATATATATATATATATATAAATATATATATATAGTATATATATATACAATATATATAATATATATAGCTATATATATATAATATTATAATATATATAATTATATATATATATATACTATAATATATATATAATATTATATATATATATATATATAATATATATATATATATATTATAATATATATATATTATATATATATATAGTATATATATATATATATATATATATATATATTTTTTTTTTTTTTTTTTTTTTATATATATATATATATATACTATATATATATATATATATAATATGTATATATTAAGTATATATAGTATATATATATATAATATATATATAGTATATATATATTATACTATTATATATAATATATATATATATTATATATATATATATATATATTATGGTCAGCGATATATATATAGATATAGATATATTATATAATATATATATAGTATATATATAATATACTATATATATATATATATATATATTTATAATATATATAGTATATCATATATTTCAGCGGCGACCATCCAACAACTTTACTACCTCGTGCTCCTCTTTCTCTCTCTCTCTTCTTCTCTCTCTCTCTCTCTCTCTCTACTACCTATATACGTATTATATATATATATTTTTATTTAATATATATATATATTATATATATATATATATATAGTATATATATATATTATATATTATAATATATATATATTATATATATATATATATAATATTATATATATAGTTTTAAAAAAACAAAGTACTTAGTCTCTCCCCTATTTATATCATAAAGAGAATGGCAACATTAAAAACACAACTACCAAATGCCAAAGGGCAACCATAGGCACAATTTTTATTTGGGAAATTTCTCACCGTACGCCCAATCTCAGCGAATTCGATTGGGCAAATGAAGAGTAGCATTTTTTTTATGCGACTGGAAAAAAAGCATTATGTTATAGCGATGATTCTTACACTTTTTGTTTCAATTTTACATAATTATTTATATTTATTAGTCGCAATATTTTATTCAATTGAGCAATTTTGCAAAATTAGAGGAATCTTTTATCGTTAGCATTATAATATTTGTAAAGGATTGATCGTTTCTCTAATGTTAACTCGTGCTAAACGCTAGTAGCACGAGTATAAGAGTTGGCCTCTGATATATAATATATAGTATATTATTATATATATTATATTATATATATATATATTTATATATATAATATATATAATATTAATATATATATATATATATATTATATAATAATATATATATATATATATATATATCATATTAATATAAGTAAGGGTTCGGAACTGACCGCACTTTTGATCAAACCGGATGTTGCTGAGCAACATGTGGAACATCAGCTTTTTCAGGCTTGACGTTACATGGATGGGGGTTTCAAGGTCGGGGAACCCGTTTACGAGATCGGCCACGCGTTTCGAGTGCCCGATCGACCAAGTCATGTCAGCAGTTGACTAGGGAAATGTCCCAACTTTCGATGAATTTCGCTCAGTGACGGCGGCGGGTTACCGAAGTCTCCAAGACCGAGGTTGGCGACGAGTTCCGACCTCATC
>JABUQX010124400.1:0-2500 GCA_015478945.1 Trachelipus rathkii | reverse complement strand
TTACACCATTCTCATTGATAAGATGTAGTCTAAGGCTTTTCGATTTCCTTAACTCTCCTTACCTCTCCCAGTCTCTCTTTCTAATCCAGTCAGAACTAGCTTAATCACTTTCCTCTGTGCTATATCTAATAATGGACACTGCCTCTTCTAAACTCTCTCTCTCTCTCTCTCTCTCTCTCTCTCTCTCTCTCTCTCTCTCTCTCTCTCTCTCTCTTTATACAAGACACTGCTCTTCTGAGCTCTTAGCCCATATCTCCTACCAATTTAAAGAGCTCTTTCGACTTGTCTTAACGCACGTCTCAATCCTTTCGTCCAACTCATAATTCCAGACTAATTGCTATGCCCAATCTTCACACCACTGGTAAAGTCTGAAAACATTTTTCCCATCTATTTGCAACTTCCTTTGACTGCAATGACAAACGTCACACAAAGTGTCGATATTTGATTACCATGTGATTGATCTCGAACAAAGAGCTCTGGCCACGTTGGAATAGATTGGGGCCGATTTGGTGACCGATATTTGATCCTGATTTTTGTTTAAAATGGTAAAATTTAAGTGACCATAGATCCTGATTCTTCAACTACGTGAAATTTGGTAGCCTGACCTTGATTCTCTCAACTCCAGTGAATTTGGTGGCCTTAACTGATTTCTTAACTTGCAAATTCTAGTGAATTACAGGACTTGATTATTCCCAAATTCAGGTGAATGGTAGCCTTCGACCTTGATCTTCTCTAACCCAGTGGAATTTGGTGGCCTGGATCCTGATTTTCCTCAACTCCTAAAATTTCTAAGTGAATCTATAGATCCTGATAGTTCTCAAACTACGTGAATTTGCAGCCTTGACCTGGATTCTCTTAACCCAGGAATTGGTGGCCTTGGATCCTGATTTCCTTCTCAACCTGGTAAAAATTTGGGTGACTATAGGATCCTGATTCCTTCAACTATTGAATTTGTAGCCTTCGACCTTGATTCCTCTCAACTCCAGTGGAATTTGGTGGCCTTGGATCCTGATTTTCCTCAACTCTGGTAAAATTTGGTGACCATAGATCCTGATTCTTCTCAACTACGGTGAAATTTGGTAGCCTTCGACCTTGATTCCTCTCAACTCCAGTGGAATTTGGTGGCCTTGGATCCTGATTCTCCTCAACTCCAGTATAATTTGATGTCCTTTAATCCTGATTATCCTCAACTCCGGTGGAATTTGGTATTCCTGAGGAGATATAAAAAATGAAAAACATAATACATTTTAGCGACAAACCGGAAACAAGGATGCTCAAGGGTTGTTAAATGTTGAAAAATTTTGAAAAATTGTGATCGGTAGGAGATACGAAATCATCTCAGTCTGTAGATTCACTAACTGCCATTTCCCTAGTTACACATTATACACACACATACACATACACACAAACACACACACATATATATATTATATATATATATATATATATATATATTGTTATATATATATATATTACATATATATATATATATATATATATAGCAGTTCAAAATATTCCTGTAATTTCACACCGTTGGGATGTAGTCCTGGGTCTCTGCAGATGCTCATCCATGCAGTGTTTGACGACACGCCATGATGGACTGTGCAAAGCAGAATTACTGTGGTGAATATCACCATTCAACAGAACCACGACGCACTCTACCTTTCCATCGCTCGGGTATAACAGGGCATCAGTGCAAAGAGTGAAACATAACCGGGGACAGACAGGCGTAGCAATCAGCCGCCAAGCAAATCAACGGTGTAGATTGGTATTGAATGGTAGCAGTTGTTATATATACAATATATTCCCTGGTTATAGCATTTTACCTCTTAAAAGTGGCGCCCTGTTTGTCGCTACGCCCGAGTGTGGACGGGTAGAGTGCGTCGTGGTTCTTGTTATATATTCACCACAGAAACAATTCTCGCGCTTTACTTTTAGTCCATCGTGGCGTAGTCATCAAACACGTTCATCTGCTAGGGCCCAGGTTTACATCCCAGCAGTGTGAAATTACTTAAGAGGTTATTTTTGAATACCTATCACGCGTTGAATTTAGGAAGAGTTATTATATATATATTATTATTATTATTATGTATACATATACATACATATATATATATATATATATATATATATATATAGTTAGTTATAAACGATCTAATTAGCGAGTTAGTTTCTAAGATGCCGTTGTGAGATTAACAGTATTAATGATGATAAACATTAACATTATATCATCACTATATAATACAATAATAATAATGTGTTTAATAATAATAATAATAAGGTTAATAATAGTTTAATAATAATAATAATAATAATAATAATAATAATAATAATAATAATATTAATAATAAGAATAATAATAATAATAATAATAATAATAATATTAAATAATAATAATAGAAAATATAATAATAATACTGTGAAGTTATGCACGAAAACGCGAAAGCGTTTCACGATAGTCGCGAAAACGTTAACACCCAACGAACTGAACGTATACAAC
>JABUQX010124399.1:12500-37203 GCA_015478945.1 Trachelipus rathkii | reverse complement strand
GGGTGATTGGATTTTGGATTGGAAGTTGTGAAATAAAGCGTTTTGAAAAAAAGAGGGAATAATTCCCAAGGAGCTTGGACGGTAGGAGCGGTAATTATAGTTATCACTCTATATTATATATATATAGGCATCGGGAGAAAAGGGGACTTATAGTTAGTCTAAATTTAAATATAGTGGTTAAATATAAGTATTATATTATTGAGATATTAATATATAGGCAATGAAGATATGCAGGTATTTTGGGTGTAAGAGTGCGTCTGAGGGTTGACTGAAGGACTATTTAATTGAAGAATATCATAGTTGTACTATTAGAGCTACTTGGATGATTGATTTGAATAAGATCGTGAAATGTATCTTCTAACATGAAAAATCATTAGAGCTAAAGCCACAATTGAGTAAAGAATAAGATATGACTACTAGCAGAATGTCTATTTATAGTGTGTGATGGGGGTTTAACGCCAACGGGCGTTGATAGTTAGGCACAGGTAGTGGGTAGGATTATAATTATGGATAGTGTTTGTTAACGGTGGCTTAGGTCGATATCCAGTATACTATTCTGTATTTGATCGTTTTGTGCAATAGCATATCTGGTCTACCTGAAAGAATCTTGTGTTACAATGGTTAGAATTTGGTTTTAATAGGATTATAATTATAGTAGTATTGAGTACTATGGGTTGTGGTTTATGTTTCTACTCACTTGGTTATTCTCATTTGTATTATGGATATATGGGGTTTAAAAGAAAATCTCGATGTTGGGTAGATTGACAGTAAATGGGATTAGATAATTGATGGATGATAATGGAAGATATAAGGTATGGTATAGGGTTGCCTATACACCTATTATTAATTTGCGCAATTGAATTGGTGTTTATGTGTGTACGAATCTGAAGAGAGTTATAGATGGTATATATAGAGAATTGCGGGTTATGTAATAATAGAGGGGTTTGACGTATAATACGTTTAAGATATATAGTAAGGTTTAGGGCTTCGAAATTGGATAAATAACAGGGATTCCTCAGTGGTGAGTTATGTTAAAGTATCATGGCATGATCGGGTATCGCACGTATGCACAGACAAATTATGTTTGTCTGAGGGTACGAAGATATCGGTTCAGGAAGAATATTGTGTGGTCATCTGAGAAGGGAACTGGAGTACTGTCAGGAGTGGGGTAGGTGGCGGAGAAGCATTTGATAAAATTGGTCGAGTGGACTATGTCAGGTTGCTGTGGATGGCAATTAAAATCGGTGTGAATTCATTGTATCGTAAAGGGGAATAAAAAGTCTTTTGTTAGCTCAAGGTAGGGTAAACATTAGTGGAGTGATTGTTTGTTAAACTATGTATGTTTAATAATTGGTTGTAGTAGTATAGAGATACTAATATAGTCTATGGAATATAAGAGTATAGATAATTTATAAAATAGTTATCTAATGGTTGTTCGTATATGGACAATCTTAGTGGACTAATGCTAGGTAGGAGACAAGATTAGACAGTAGGCAATTCGTGGTCCAAAAGTGACAGAGAGGGTATGAGATGATTGTGCTCGCTAAATGAAGGAACTGGAGAGGTAGATTATGATAGGAGACATTATTAAATGTATTAATTAATGTTTGTTATTGTGTTTTTTGTCGTATTAGATAACGATGATAGTCGTTTTTTGTTTTAATAATGTCTGTTGATTATGCTATCCTTGTAGAGAGTAAGAGAGTGTTTAGAGGTGATAGATATCTTCGTGTATGCGGGAGACCGAAGAGAAGTGGAGTTAGTAAGTCCATAGTGAAATGGATTAATGTTAGAGAATGTGATGGAAGAGAAAGGTAAACCTGTGTGGTCTGAGCAATATGCCAAAGGTGCATGAAGGAGCAGATATATGTGCGGGGGGGCGTGAGTGGGAGGTGCATGCGAGTCTTCAGAATTGCGCATCTAAGATCCTCAATTTAGGAGCCAGTGGTGATTGTATATCTCCCATTTAACTTTGAGTTACAGATTTTATCCACGATAGTGAGTCAGTGTTTCACTGTTTTACGCGGATTAATCCAGGGTAAATACTAGGGTGGTTTTCTGTCGGACGAGTTTCACACATATATATTAAGTGTAAGAAATTGGAGGTGGTGCGAAGAACGGTCGTATAGACTGAGGGGTCTTCGAGTTCTCTTTCGTGATACCGTTTTGGTCGATCAAAATCTCTCTCGGGGCAACTATCCTTAAAAAAAAGGCTGGGCTTACGTTTATCTTTATTGGATTCCGGATATTCATGTTCTATGTCACCTTGAGTCTATTCATCCCTATATTCGTGGTAAAATTATAAGAATTAAAAGGAGTAATTCATATAATAGAGGTTAGAGTAAGGATCACGTTTATTTTATTATTTACGTAATTTTATTGCGATAGTTTGTATACAAAGGAATTTGCAGTCTCAATCTATTGAAGTAAAAGAAAACTGTTCAGCAGTTTTAGGTAATATTTTTAAAACATAATGGTATTACATATTATTTTAAGAAATTGGGTTTGAAACTAATAAAATGTTCGAGTTTGCGTTTCGTTTTTGTCAAACGCATAATCGTCAATAAATGCTTAAATGAAATTCGTAAGGTAAATTTATCCATTATTTTCTTATGTATTCTATATTATACAGACCAGAATTAAGAAATTTCTTATTTACAGTTTGTGAGCGTCTATTATTTTTTACGATTTTGCGCTTGGTTGACGAAAACGAACGAACTGTAAGTTATTTAAAATTCTGTAAGGTTGCAAATTCTTTTTTATATACACAGAATTTTAAGGAAATTCTTTACGTATGGTGAGCGTTTCTTTTACGATTTTCGTTGTTTTCACAAAATAACGAACGCAGAACGCATTTTGACAAAAAACGATATGCAAACTCGAGTTTCGATTTTTGTAAGCAATATTATAACGTATTTCCGTTAAGAACAATGCACAATGAACCGAAAACGGCTTAAAGGGTCTGGCCTAATCAATAGATACAATTATAGTAAGTATCTACTTATGTATTCTATCATGCGGGTGTTACTTTTGGTAAGTGTGAAACTCATCTTGCTGAAAAATTTGTATTAGGTTTTAATTAGGTACCTTAAAGGTTATGTAAAAAACGTTACGCTACCTTTTATCACTTTTGCTGTAAATAATGATGTAATATAACTTATTTTAAACTATATTTCGGAATATAAACTCTACGTATTTTGTATAAAAATTATTAATTATAATGAAGATTCTAATTGTGAACAAACTCAACTAACTCACGCAAAATTTTTACAAGGTATTTTTTGTAATAGTTACAATTTTTTAATATATAAACATATATTATTTCTTGGCTGTAATTGACTTCATGACGAATATGCTAAATATTAAGGTTATTGAACTATTTTAAGGTAATATAATCCACAACAAGAACAACTGCAAAAATTTATTTTTGACACTGATAAATGATCCTTAGCAATAAGTCTAAAAATTTACGCGATCTTTTATAGAGTGCTTCCTAGAAAGTAATAAAAATCACAAATTAAATGGTAATTAAATACAAGTCTTATAAGAATCAATACTTAAAGAGCTGTATAAGCCACAGCAAGTCAAGAATCAAAAAACTTGTAGATTTGACACTAATTTTATTTTGAGTTCATTGTTACTTGTAGGAATAGATTTTTCCACTACAGCTTTCCAAATGATTTTCGAGACTTTTCCTTAATATATACTAATTTAACTATATATATGTAATATATATATGATATATATATATTATATAATATATATATATTATATATATTATATTATTATTTATAATATATATATATATATAATTTATATATTTATATTTATAATAATAATTGAATCCTTATCTATATATATATTACATTTATTTTTTTACTATTGGTATAGGAACATTAAAATCACATTCCAAGTTTGAGATTACCAACTTTTTATTTATTTATTTTTTTAATTAACAAGTATAAACTTTGTATGAGTGAGCATTATTCAAACAAAAAAACGTGCAATTCATTATTATAGAAACAATTAGTATAATCATGATATAATAAATAAATATTTTGGAAGTTGCAATAACTTCTGACTAGATTCTAAGGGTAATTTCCTGGTTAAATACTAAGTCTTCAAGCTGATTCCTGTATAAAAAGAACTGGCTTCACATTATATATCATCACTTTTGGATAAGATCTCTACGTATTAGGGTTGGTAGGTATACTTATTTATTAATTTCTTTAGGTACATGATTTATGTATTTTTTATGCTCAGTAAGGTCCGCTGCCTTATCCAACGATTAGGGTCGCTACTATACTGAATATATTTATTTTAAAAGGAATGGAATTCCTCCATGTTTGTATAATTAAGACTGACCTGAATTGTCTGGGCGGCGCCCTGGCTATTGTTGATATGGAATTGAGGGTAGGTAATTTGTAGCGTAAGTTGAAAGGGTGGCTGTCATTTATCATCACAGGGCTGTGACATCCCAGAATCACTTTAGAGTTGGGGGTACTTTCAAATTATAGCTCTTATAACTCAGCTACTATCTCTTTCTATCTTGGTCCCACAGACTCAATGCAAAATGGCCCATTGGGTCGTAAGTTTAAATTTATTCTTTTAATTTGAGAAACATCTTACAGGAAGAACCTATCACTTTTTACTATTAAAATTCTCAATTTGCTCACTTATACCTGCCATTACCAAGAAGTTTATCCCAGATTACTATTTATTGAATCTTTATACATCCTTCACTATTCCTCCATCTGCAAACTTAGAAACCTTGCATTTAAGTCCTGGTCTAATATTTATACATATACTGAGGAATTCAAATTTCAAAAACTATTCTGAACCCTAGTGGGACACCTCTTCTTACATTTTAATTTCCATAGATGATTAATTGCAACTTTAAGTTTTATTACACTTCTAATGTTTATACTATAATTTCTCACAATCGATCTTTAATCCAATTACCATTCATAGACTACTCACACTATTACCTTACATTGAAATAACTTCTCATCAGCCTTATGTTTGGGGAACTATATAAAAGCTTATATTAATATTTATATATATATTAATTATTTAATATTTATTATTCTAATATATATATTATATATATTATTATTATATTATATTATATATATATATATATTATATATATATATATAAGGATCGATAGTATAATATATATATAGTGGCCGAAGCAAAGTTTGTATCTGTTTTTAAGGAATTACTATTTTGATTGGCAAAAATAGAATACTTGAAAACGAAGATTAAAAATTTAAAAAAAAAAAAAACAAAATACAGGAAAGAAGTCGAAATCGTATTAATTTCGAGGCTAATATATAATAATTAGGGGCCAGGCGACTTTTTCAAAGAATCTAGTTTTCCGCAAAAAAGCATATATTATGATATACTCATACTTAGATGTTTAAATTATGATCTTGGTTTATGAATGCAGAACTTTTTTCATATTTATCACTTTTGTCAAAAGACTTTATCATATAACTTAGAAACAAAGGAAAAATAGTTAAATGAACAATTCATTTTTGTAAAAACTAAATTTAAAATAATTACTGTGCTAATAATAATTAATTATGAATTTTTTATTAATTTTTTATTAAGTTTTATTGTATTTTTTCTGAACGTTTGACACAATGTAAATTTTTAAAAGGTTTGGGGTTATGCTTTGACAAGAAACAATTCGGCTCAAAGGGTAAGAGCAGCAGGCTCGACAAGGGAAAGCGCTAAACTTAGAGATAGATTTTTTGTTGTTGTTAATGTTGTTTAATATTTATGACATTTCATGCATAATTATGATTTGGCTGAAGAGGGGTAGTGAAACATTAGTATGCCGGTAAGCCTTTGAAGCTTAGCACTGGTGGCACTCACTAAACCATGATTGATGTCCAGATTCAAATTGGAACAAAGTATGGATTAAAGTTTTGCATGAAGGGCCAAAGTCTTATCATTTTAGAATTGCATAGAGATGTTTCCCTGCTTGAGATGAGAACTTTTTAGTATAAGTAAAAAATAATAATATAGCTGGATATAAAATATTGAAATAAAACGTAGGATACGTACCATAA
This sequence comes from Trachelipus rathkii, assembly GCA_015478945.1. Lineage (NCBI taxonomy): Eukaryota > Metazoa > Arthropoda > Malacostraca > Isopoda > Trachelipodidae > Trachelipus > Trachelipus rathkii. The sequence goes on along the minus strand of JABUQX010124399.1, from coordinate 31,123 downwards.
TTTGTTACTATATTATATATATACAAATAATGAAATATAGTATTATTATTTATATGTATTATTAGTCAAAACTGGGATCTTTATTCATAGTGTAATATAAGTCTATATAATATGCTTATATTTTTAATAAGTAATTTAGTTATTTTTTGCTCAATATCGGGCATAGATTCATGGTCAAAGATTAATAGACAATGATAAGTGAATTGACCAGTGGAAAGAGTGAGTGACAAAAAAAAAGACAATGGGACTATATCTCATCTTTATCTCATCTGGTCATATCCTACACAGGGTCATGCAATTAGATGACTTTGGGAGCTTCGCCACTGATATTCTTACATATATATAGTTATTCCTAGGTACGTGAAGGTACTATTTATAATAATAAAGTACTGTTGTAATACTTATAGTCCATAGAGAATAGCGAAATTACTCAATAAATATAAATATTAATATCTGATATTTTTTTATTATTATTTTGGGTAATATTCATTAATATTATTTATGGATCAAAATATATATTATACTTTATATAACCTATATATCACATAAATCATTAACTTCTAATTTATTGATTCCAACTTTAGTAGTGGAGGTAAGTCCTTATATTAAACTAACGAAAAAGAACACTCAGAGGCGTTTTACGACATAACCAACAACTGGAGAATTCTTATTTAACTCAGAATATCAGAACGATTTCGGGACTCGACTGATTCATCATCCAGGCTACAAATATAAATACAAATAGAAATACTACAAATAAATGAAATAATCTAACGTTATAAAACTAAAAACATTGAAGCAGTTAAATTCAAAAGCATCACATCTTGTGTTTAGGGGAATTATCAGTCAAACACTAGTCACAGAAAAACAAGTAAAATTAATCAGAACTTAGAAACCTCAAAAACAGTAATCGGCCATTATTAAGATAATTATATAACCTAAGCAATATCAGAACGCACATACGAGGTAATTTTATAATCCTAATAATGAAGGCAGAGGAAAACTTTTTCAAAATTGTGGGTGGTGGTAGTATGATTAAGGTAAATTAGACTTCTTATAAACAGAGATAAACGCACACGTGAGGAAACTTGTTAGTCGAATTTATATGTGTGAGTTACACATCGATTTAAAAAAACATCAATGAATATCAGGACAGTAGGAAGGAGAGACAGCTACCCATTTAACTCATTGGGATGAGGCTGTTTGTATTAATGCAGAAGTGCGGAGTTTAAACCGAGCACTATGTGTTAGATGTGGAGGGTTCATTGGATGTCTGGTCACACATCGGTACAAGATGTTCTAAAATACTCTTAGGTTTGTTGTATGATTTTGTTCTGGGAATTGGAAAAGAGATTTGGTGTTTGAGTAGGATTACGGAATGGTCGTGACGATGTTACGACGAGTTTAGATCTAACGTATTAAGCGGGTGGCTGGAAATGTAGGGATTGAGTAATATTGTAGGGTGTATTATGGTGGTGGAAAAGCTGTGTAATAGTATAGGGTATGTAGGAGACGTATATGAGCCATATATGAGGATTATATAAGGGGAGTACTATTTTTATCTTATAAGTATATTATATATATATATATATATACTATATATATATATATAATATATATACTATATAATATATATAGTGGCGAGTGTGTTGGGAACCGACCGGCTGGGAGACCGAAGAAAAAGTGGATTGAGTAGTAAAGGAATGTTTGAAGGAGAGAATTGTGAGTTGGGTAGAGGCGAGAAGAAAGGTGTATAAAGGAATGAACATAGGCGGGGGATTGAGTCCTAGGGGGTACGGTTGTAGGCAGACGGATTCTGAGGCAAGGGATGAACCCTTACTTTTGACGATCTATATAGAGGGGGGGGGGGGTGAGGGTGAAAAGCTGTCCAATGAAGCTTTAGGGTGGATTTTCTGACTGCGATGATTCACTTAATTAATGGGTAGAACTGAGGGTCGAAGAATGCGTATTGAATGCTGTGTAGCGAGCTTTCTTTCGGTTTGTTGGGTGGATTTGTTCTCTGGTTACTAACTAGCTATGTTCTTATTACACGATTCGCTCGTCTTCGCACGTCTACTCATTATCATGGGGAAAATAGCAAGAGGAATATAAAGAAAAGAAGAGATATATATAAAGTGCAGTATATACTTACTATGATATTATATATATTTGGAATATACTACCGTGGCTGTAAATATGAAATTTTGAGATTTAATATATACATTGTTATCGGTCATAATATCTATTAATTACTCAATAATACATTATAGGGCCGTTGGAAAAAAAAAGAGGCAACCAACGGTTTTTAAACCAAACTCTCAATATCATATTATGTGACCTCTGTTTTTAACTAGTAAATAAAGCAATGTATATCTTTTATGTGCGTTATTCTATCGGTTGTTTACTGAGACGAATTTGTTATGATGGTTTATGTAGTTTTTATCTGTATATATTAGAATTTCTAAAGGATATGGCGACTTCTCGACACGGGTTATACTTTTCCAGTTAAGTAAACCTCTACATGTAGCTTAACAACATATTATTAAAAATTTTCTTGGTATTCAAAAGTTTTAAGATAGTAAAATATCTCCTCCAGATTTTTACTCTTGGTCTAGTAAACATGGAGTATCATAACGTAAATGGAATGGAAGGACATTCAAAGTCGAATATTGAGACGGTTCAAGATAATCGAAACCGTATCTATGAATGGCCAATAAGAGGGAGAGTGCGACAAACTGAAAAAGTTGAGTTTAGCCAATGATGATCGGGCTTGAAGGTATTCAGGTAGAGGGATAGAGGCATTGTAAGTTTCAACCTAGTGACTAACCTTCGGAGTGGAATAAAAAGTTCCAGTCGCGATGCATAATGCTACATTCTGAATGGGATAAATGAAACGTAAGTTAAGAAGGACTGGTTTATATTCCAGTTTCGATCTTATAAGGGCTGAGGGCAACTGCAAGAGGGTACGTCAATTAGGGAAGCAGATCTAAGTATTGGTGGCATTCAGTTTGAAGGTGTTGAATATGCGGCAGGTACGAAAGGTGTTCGTCGAAGATTAATCTGAGAAATCGAACATAGTGTTTGCTGGTATGAGAGAGAGATAAAACTCCTTCTGCCTTTCTTCCGAAACAAAGGGGTGGTATTTCAGGGAGGAAAGTAGAAATTTCGGCGAGATCTCCATTCAGCAATACTCGTGATGGCTGCCTGTAGTTGTCCCTCTATGTAAGACATTCTGTTTCTGAAGCATAGAGGACCAGATCACATATCTAAAAGGAGAACTTTATGGTTGAGGAAACAGTTCGTATAATGTCGTAAATCCCAGAGCAAACAATAAAACGGTCAGAACAGTACTATGCTGAACACTAGTCCAATGTAAAGCACCCTGAGTGGGCCAATTCGCAAAGTACTCGGATGGTTCACTTCAACATGAGAGTTTAGAGGAAGAGAGGAAGTTGGCTTCGATGACCTGGAGTGGAGTTTTTCAAGAATGCAGTTTTCCAGTGTTATATGCTTTTTCAAGGTCAAAGAATGCGGCCACTCATTTTGTGCTAAGAAATGGCTTCACGGACGTCAAGGTCCAATCGATGAGTGTGATTCATGGTTAAATTGGGTTTCCAAAAACCAAGCTGAAAAATAGAAAACGCCTCTCGGTGTTCATGGGTGAAGAGTAGGAGTGTAACGACCATTTTCTTCATAGTTTTCCAGGTTTGACAAGCCTGCGAGATTGGTCGAAGATTGTTGACGTTACGCGAATTTTCACTTTTGGAATAGGGGACGACAAGAGCAGTTAAACACACCGATGGAAAAGTTTTCTATCCAAATCATATTAAATAAAAGGTTTGTGCAGGATGGGCATGTCGGATAACGTTATAGATTTCATTTGGGCCAGAAGCACCATCCTTGCAAGCTGATAATGCATTTTGAAATTCGGATAGAGTAAAGAGTTATAAGGAATATCCTGTCTAGATATGGGAGAAGTCAGGTGGTTTGGTGGATGAATGTACCTTTTGGAAGGCTTCCGGGTAATTAGAGGCATTCGACCATTTGGCATAATTGAAACTAAGGACATCTGCAACTGAACTGGACGCCGATATAATACCTGTTGGACTGTGACCATGTCGAATTATTATAGGGTGAGGTCCCGTGAGGAGCATACCATTTGCGAGAGATCTTATGGATCACATTCCAAACCGAGGTAGCAGGAGTGGAAGAGCAAAAACTAGAATCATATTCTCGGAAGTATCGTTTCCCGGTTCTTCGATTGACGCGGCGTGAACGAGCCGATGCCGCCTTAAATATGATCCCATTAGGAACGGTAGGGTTGGTTTTATATAGTTTATATAATCATTTCTTTTCACAGTTAGCATAGGTGCATATCGTAGACTACCACGGGTGGCGGAGCGTTTGCAAACTGTAGAATATGAAATACTTTTATCCATTGTCGAAAGAACCCTACTTGCAAAAAAATTGTAAGCGTCTGACATATATGGAAACTGCTTCCTTGTTGGAAAAATTGCAAGAGCAGTTGAAGTTATAAAATGCAGACCAGTCCACTCTGTAATACTTCTATCCTGAGTAAAGCTCCGCTGCGGACTAGTTTGATCGGATTTATGATAAGGTAGTGGTCGCTACCGCACAGGTCACCATGGCCTGTCCAGCACTGTATGGGAACAGTGAGGTATCACGCATAGATAGATTGATAGATAATTAAGGGATCGATTTATCATGATTTATCAATATTTTTTCTTTTAAAATTAAATATTTAAATACTTTAAGAAATGAGACAAGATCTTATAGGAATATAAATTTTAAAATTTTTATATAATTCTTGTTGTGGTGAAGGAGCTTGGATAGAAATATTGCTAAATGGTAACTATAAAAACTTATGAAATTGTTATCTTATTTGCTTTTATTTTTCTTTCCTACAGTATATCCCATATTAACATTTGAGTTATTGTTACAATCAGAAATTTTCTAATCCACACTGATCACAATTAGATATTTTTTAATTCAATCCACACACATTTATGTATGTTTACTTTTACTTTACCAAAGTGGTGTAGGCGAGTGCTTCCGGAAAGGCCGGTAAGGCTTTTTTTGTATTCATGAGGTGTTAATTGCTACTCATCATATTAATTTGGGAAGCACAGCCTAGTACCAGGGTTGACTTCTAAGATCATTCATCTACACAGATTCCTACGTAAAGAAATGTGAAAAAAAAAACACCATTACATCATGCGTCAACCTCTTGGCTCAATGTAAATGAGTGGAAAGGTCTGGGAACCCCTTTAATTGTTGATAAATTAAATAAACTGTCGATTACAATAGTGATATTGGACTACATGTCTTTATAGACAACGAACTCTGGAATGCTCTGAGAAACAAAGAGACCCCTGTCCTCCTCGTTATTCTTTTGCACTTGGAACTTTGGAGGGCATTTGTCTGACCAAAGCAACACCTCTCGCACATGCACAAAACGTCAGTGTAGGAACAAAAAGGTGCACCACGTCGTCATACAAGCACGTATACGGTGTATCTAATTATGCTACTCCCTTTCTCTCTGGAATATCAGCGCAGAAATATGTTACTACTAATATGTTTTTATCCTGTCCAAATCCCGCAGTGCCCCTGCCTGGTCTCGTGTCATACACTACGGAATTTCTGCAAAGCATTTATTTTTGCAGTATAAGATAACTGTTTTAAATCAAAAAAATTTAAGCATTAAAATGTAGTAGAAAAAAGAAAACTCAAACTCCAAAGACCATTTATTATATGTATTGTTGTTCTAGAACTCTTTTAGGAAGTCGGTAAAAATGTTTATAGTAAATTTAATGACACCTGCTTTTTGTGTGTATGTTTATTTTTTTTTTGAATATAGTTTATTAATGATAGTTTTTTGATGTTGTTGTTGTTATGTTTGAGGATATGTGATTTATATAAGATATATTAAGTTGTGGGTCGTATATGAATTAGTAGTAGGTGAGTGTATTATTATTGTGAAGGTGGTATATTTCAGGGAAGTGCGTCGGGCTTCTGGTTGTTGGAAATGTCTTGACAGCCTTGTTTGTACTTCAAGTAGTGTGTGGTTGATAGTAAATTGGATGATAATTTTTTGGCTGGAGTTGCCATGTTGTACATTGTTAACTCACATCACACCAATATGTGGTGTGTTGCTGTATTAAGATGGATTAGCGTTATTTGGTAAAGGAAGAGGTTGATTAGATGTTCATAGTAAGATCTATAGTAGTATAGTGTGATATGGAGGTGTGGAATAGTAAGTATGTGATGAAAGTGTAGTTAGGTGAAGGAGCTATTAGTTGGATTGTTTTTTTAAAGGGACATTTCGTATACCGCGATTTAACCTCTTGTTTGACATCTGCTTATTTACTCCTTGTTGTGCGCACTGACACAGATCGATAATATAATAATTTTTATATTTTTTATTATATTTCTTTTAAAATATGGATAATTATGGTTAATTTTTTTTGATACATGTTATAATTATTAATATATTCTTTATATAATGAAGATATAATAAAGTCTTTTATATTTTATTTTGGTTTTTCGCCCAGGAGATATTTTCTCGTCTTAAATATCAGTCTTGTTCATCTTATTGTAATTTCGGATAGGTATAATTATTTTAATAATAATTAGTATATTTAAATTAATAAATCGTCGGGATATATATAACTATAATATATAGTATAAAGTAAATATATAGCGTATATTGATACTAAAAATATGGTTGGTAGTAACTAAAATATGCAAAAAAGATATCCATTATTTTTGCGGTATGTCTTGGGCGGGGTGTCTACTACGGTTATGGCCTAGGGGTAAGTGAGTAATTCTCTGTCGATTCGTTGATTATATAATTTATAATCGATATATTGCTTCTGTATGGAGAATTTTTATGCAAATTTATATTTACTCAGATTGGTGGGATAGTGTTGGTTTGTGGGTTTTGTTTTTTTGTGTTCATTTATTTTTGTTAACAAAAAAAGAAGGTGTAAAGGAGTTCGAGCATGTTGCATTTCTGCCTGCACCCACACTGCGTCGTTATACCCGTGCTTCATAACACCGAAGCATGAGTCCCTTAACTGATGCTAATCTTAGAAAGAAAGATCAAAAAAAACTTTTAGTTATTTAAAAACAATAATTAAAAAAAAATCTTAAAAAAAAATTTATTAAGTAGAAATTTTTAAAAGTATTTAGTTTTAAAAAAAAAAACATTAAAAAAAAAAAAATTAAAATTATAAATGTCATAGAATCGTGTTTAAAAAAAAAAAAATATAATTTAACTTAAACTGTACTGTCAAGGTCTATTAGAGTATCTCGCCTATGTATTGTATTCGACTTATGTTGGCCTTTACCCATTTATAAATTTTTTAGGCTGTTCTAACATATTTTAAATTAAAAAAGGGAAATAGCTATGAGAAGTGAGAAATAAATAAAAAGTCCGCTCCAGCATATTAAATCTTTAGAAAAAAACTTTTTTTCTTGCGCACCGAGGCAGAAAATTTAGAGCCCAAACGGGATATCACTTATTATTTATTTAAATAATTCTTGTATTATTGCCCTTAAATAATAGGTTCTTTCTAGTTATTCATATTGTTCGGGAGATGCGCCGAATCATGTCTCTCCATTAATGTGTGGCTAGACGAGTGTCTCGCCGCAAAGTTGGCGTTTCTGCCCCAATGGGTGTGTATCTAAAGAAAAGGTTTTAATGCCTCTTTTAAAACTTAAGAAAAAAACCAGCACTTGCGCCTTGGACTTTCATTCGATTTTGTTCATCGATTTCGGAGATGGTTTAATTTAGAGAACGGCGGACTAGTTATTTATGATTTGTTTTTCACAATTTTTACTTAATTAATTACAAGTGGCTATTCCAATGTTGGTGTATTGTTACATTATGTACTGTTTTGAAATCAAATTAAAGCTGTGGTCTTCCGAAGGGAGTATTCATGAAAGTAGAGTAGAGGGTAATTTTATAATAGAAAAGTGGTCTTCTAGGCTATTAATTATAGATAGTTTCTTGATTTAAGTTTCTTTATTATGATTAATGAACCTGTGCGATGAAATTGATATGTACACTTGCCAGGCTTTCGCCATTTGCATTTTTCTTCAGGGTCGAGAAAAGATGGATGGAACTCGATCGGTTTGCTATGGTATAGATGGGGAAAACATTTTCATGTAATTGGGCATGGTATGAGACGGTAGAAGAGGGGTATAGGAGTTTCTCTGATAGAATTACGGGTTCGGAGGGATGGGGAATAATAGAATTTTTCGCGTAGCTTTTTCTTATACACTTCATTGATGCAAATAGTCACGGTGGTATAGGGAGCTAGCCACATGTAAAAATAAACAGACTGTATGGAGTGGTTTGCATTTTCGTGTTCGGTACTAAAGGAATACATGAGAGGTGCTAACCAACCAATATTACTGAATATGCTCTCATGAATATTAGGGCAGGACTGACTAGAATCTGACATACAGCAAATAACAATATTGTTTTATTCTAATGTGGATTGTCTGTATTTGGGAGAATGAAGAATGTAAAATCTGTATCGTGTATCTGGTACAGCGATATAAGAATTTGTTTGGAGAGAGGAGATAACCACTGGATGTGGAAGTATAACTTAGGAGCCTTGTGATTAACGTTAGAGGATTTTTTGGCAGAGGCTGTCTGGTTTCTTTTTCTTTACTGGTCGCTGTATATGGATGCTCGCTTTTAGTTTATGAAATATTTCGTTGGACTTTGGGTTGAGATTTTTTCTTCATACCAATCTAACCTAACATATTTTCACAGTTTTTAACCAAACTTCCCCCTACCCCCTGAACGTACTCTCCTTGTACTATCGTTTAGTATCTTATTATATAGTGGTTATTTAATATAGTATTATTTATTATAATATTTATTATTATAGATATTATTATTATATATATATATTATATATATATAGAGTATTTATATATATTATCATATTATATATATTATTATTATATATTATTATATATATATATATATATTATATATATATTATATATATATATATTTATATATATATATATATATATATATATATTATATATATATAGTGATATAATATATTATATTATTAGTTAAGCTGTATACGTGGGTAAAATTTTTTAAACATTCGAGTTGTAAATTATATAAGTCAATTTTAGATATATATATTATAATATTAGTATTGTTTGCTTTTTTGTCAGAGTCAAGCTATATTACTAGTATCTGCTTGTTTGTCAAAAACAGAGTCAGGTTATACTATATACTAGTATCTTTGCATATTTGCATTCTTTTGAATTCGTAAAATATATAGCTAATTGATATATTATATATATAGTGTAGTAATAAGCATATACTGAACACAGTTAAATATAGTCTGTATAGTATTATTAAAATATATTGTATTAATATCTATATGATATGAGATACATAAGGTAGAACGTAGATTATAGTATGTATAGGTAGATTATATGTAAGGAAAGTAGATGTAATAGCGTAGGAAGGTAGCTCATTGCATATTATGAATTCTTTGGCATAGTAAAAAATTGTGATTCATGAATATTGTTTTATAATACGAGTTGCATGAATGCCAAATTTTTCAAACCCATTAATTACTCATTGATATTTACTGGTTAATTTATATGTATACAGTGTCAAAATATAGACTTATGTCTGCGTATATATAAGAGTATATAGATTCTTATAAAGTTACAATGTTGCGTATATATAATTATAAAGGTGATATACAAAATATTATTACTATACAATGAGGTAATGTATAAGTACAGTTAGAAATATAAAACCGATAAATATTGAAAATATAAGTGAGGTTATACAGTAGACTACAATATAAATAAAAATATAGGGAAGTGATAAGAATATATATATATAAAATATAAATATGTGAATGAGAATATATTAGAAATAGTAAAATATATATGAATGAAATAAAAAATAATAAAAAATAAAAAGTAAGAATATAAATATAATCTTGATATTATACATTAATAAGGGTGAATACATGTTTGAGTTTAGGTTAATGAATGATTGTGAAAGTATGGTTAAATTATAACGGGGTTATAGTAGTGTGAGAGTAAGATGTAGGTAGCAATATATGGAAACGATCTAGTTGTAAGACGAAGAAAAAGTTAGTAGATTGTGAAGTTATCTCACTAATAAGTAATAGTAGATAAGGCCTATAGTAAGGAGAAAATTAGTTAGTAAGTTTATATGCATAGAAGCCGAGAAGAAAGGTGTCAATTAATAGGATGAATATTGTACGTGAGAGTTATGTAAAGGGTATATATAATTGAGAGTTTATATTGAGTTGGTATATCCAAGGATGTACCACTAATAACGAATATGCCACTCAGTGAGGGTCCTGTCTAGCAGTCCCTTAGGAAGCGCTAGGGTTGGAATTTTTTAGACTGCGACAGGTATAGTCTCACTTAAAGGTATAATGAGTAACTCTGGTTTATTATACTGTTTTCTTTTCTGTTACTTTTATCTGTTTTTTTCATTTTACAACTTGTTCACCTTATCGATGATATCTTTCTTCTCAATCAATAGAACATAATGTAAATATATAATAAAATAATAAAATCACAATACTGCATGGCCAATGCGCAAGTCACTAAATATATGTTAAATAAAGAAATTATCATATTATTAATTAAATAAAATAATTCTATATAAAAATTAATTAAGTTTTAATATATTTAATATTTTTAAACCTATTAAATATAATAAATACAAATTATTAAATATAAATTATAAATATATAATAAATTTAAAATAATAAAACAATAAATATTAATATAAATATAATATACATAAATATATTAAACTAAAAACTATAAATATAAAGAGATAAATATAATAAATATAATATTAATGAATTAATAATTTATAATAAATAAAATTTGTATATTAATAAATTAAAATATAAAATTTCATTTTATACTATAAAATTAGTAAATTATATAAATTAATAATATTAAATAATATAAATATTATAATAAATTAATAATATATAAATTCATAAACTATAAATATTATATAATAAATATAAATTATAAAATATTTATATATAAATTATAAATATGAAAATTTATAAGTTGATATCAGTATTTTCGAAATTATAAATTATAAATATATTATATAAATTATTTATATATAGAATTATATATAATTTATAAATATAATATATAAATAATATATATATATAATATATATTATTATATATTATAGTTATATATATATTAGTATAGATATATATATATATATATTAATATATATTATATTTATATTTTTATATAATATATATATTAAATTATATTATTTATTTATAGTATATATTATATATTTATTATATTTTATTTTTATATAATATCATAATATATATATATTTATATAGATATATTTATATATATTAATATTATATATAATATTATATTATATTATATATATATTTATAATATATATATATTATATTATTTATACGTATATATATATATTTAATATATAGTATATAATATATTAGTAACTATATATAGTTGTTATTGACTTAATTGTAGCCCGTTTGAGGTAATATGAATTTTCGTATAATTACATTATATTTAATATTTATTTTAAACTACAACTAATTAACCCATAAGTCTGAGATCATTAATATGAATTAAGCTCGTACTTACATATCTAATAACGGTGATACTCATAAGGATTTATAATTAATTAATTATTATACAAGCTATCTTAATTATCATTAATTTTATATAATTATTATAGCTAACATTGATGATATGAATGAGGCTATATAGCATCTTATACAATCACACTTAGATGAGATATACTTTACAATGAGTGATATATATAATTATTAAATACTTTTAAATGAGTGATATATGTTTTTATAGAGTCATACTGAGAATATATCTATAAATTATAAGTAGAAATTATATATAATACATCGTCTATGGGAGTTACATACCTACTCATGCAAGTAAATTACTGGCGTTTTATATTTTAATTACCGTTCTTACTATTATCATTTAAGAAGACAAATCCTCTCTCTGAATACTTATTACATAATAGTATTGTTAATATATATATATGTGATTATAATATATGTTTTATTTTATTGTCTATATAGTTGAGCCATTCCGTAGAAAGCATGGTTAGTTATCATAGTGTCAACTGTTTTGTAGTTAATTATTTATATTTATAAATAATTATTGGGATATTATTATCCTATATAAGTGTGGGGTGCAATCATGACAGCTAATCTTATCATAATATGCTATACTGAATACAATGTTATTGTTTGTTTATTATTGAGTAGGACTATGATGACATTTATTATTTAAGTACTAATGTGTTTCGTATCTTACTTATTATTATGTATATATTTTATGTATATGTATGTATAGGTAATGTAATACGTCGATTAATATTACTTGATTTTTTTGCAAATTTATCACTATCCTAACGGCAATTTCACAATAGAGAGCTCTCCTTCCGTAGTTGTGTAGGTATAAAAATTATTATTTTGGAGCTTATTCAGAAATAATATTATTTTACTATGTACGTATATAGAGAGGGTATTTTAGTTATTAGAAAAACTATATTATATTTTATATTAAATTGTAACTATATAAATATACATGTTAAATTGTAAATAGGTGTTGGTGGGTAACTATGACAAAGTTTGTAATGCGTATACATACTACGTAAAAAACAACATTAACTCAAAGTCCGACAATAATATTTTGCAGAAATAAATGTCATGGTAAACGAAAATACAGTGATATATTGAATGACGGTCTTGATGCAGGTTCCGAAAATATATAGTTTAAACGTAAAGGGAGTTGGTGATTGATTGAGGACCCATGCTAATTGTGATATAGATCTAAAAAATTATATTTTTAATTGTTTCAGAATGTTCAACTGTAAATTTATATTATATTTCTGTACTGACTCTGTCTTTGGTTTGGAACGTATTAAAAAAAGAGAAGAGCCAAAGGAAAGAGAAGAACTGGAAGAAAGAAATAGAAACCTACCAACTACAGGAGTTTCATATTTGTTGAAGAGCGATGACATTATGTTATTAAACTATTAGTTACAGGAGTACAGCTTGTTAATGTTAGAAGTATACAACTGATATCACTTCTCAGAAAATTAAAATGCAAAATGAGTGTTTCACACTTTGAAACAACTAGCGAAAACATTAAATAATTTCCATACAGGGTCATAGACGAGTGAGCGCAGTAAACCAACATTCACTATCGTAGAATTCATTGATGACCTATAGAAATATAGTATCTATAAAGCCTCGCATGGATACAATAGATATTTTATATGTATTTATTATTATTATAAAAAATACAACAACAGAGAAATAATAAAATAAGTGTGGAGACTTAAGGATTAAAACAATAGACCTTAGAAGCATATTGAGTATAAACTATATTGAAAAAGTAATAGAGTGTTATTTATTATGAACTCACAAGAGCACGAAACGCTATAACTTCAGTAATTTCGCCTGCCACGTAGTATTACTGTTAAGAGTGTACAAGAGGGTTACAACACGTCCCACCTATACCGTCATGTACTCTTTCTGACCTATCGCTTACAATAAATCCTCATCCTGCCGGACCTCCACTAGCCATCTTGAGTAGAATATCACTTGTTGCGTTTCACCATCACGTAATGACAAACTCTTGTATCTTTCTTGTTCTGATTCTTTGTGTTTTCTCTGTGTGGTTACATGGATACCGACCACTCACAAGAGGCAAGCTCGCATTTTCAAGAATAGAGGAGCGAGAAGTCGAAAAAAGAATAGACATATATTCAGAATGAAAAAGATATAGCAGAGTATAAAAAACCAAAACAACTTCTCAGAGATGAGCAAGGATAAGTTAAAATCCCACACATGCCTGCCCAGCATTGAACCATAATCCGCTGAATTCTTAGGTAGACACGCAAGTTTTACGTGAGAGCTTATTAATAGACGAGGAGGAGTAAATTCTCGAAATACTCCTAGAAGGGAAAGAATAGATAAGTAGCACCCAGCTCTCAAGCGCACACCAAAGATTCTGACTCTATGAGAAGAGTGGAGTAGTGAGAGTATATTAGTAATATAGTATTATATAATATTATATATATATAATATTATTATATAATATATATACTAAAGGTATTTATACCACAACGAATAATGATCTCTTTAGAATTCTAAAAAATAATTCACATCATTATTTTTCATGAAGATAACAAGTGGCACCTCTTGTTTGTATATACGAGACGCATCGATCAAGATTGTGGGGAAAGTGCGAGAGGTCAATCTCCACCGATAGCACCTATGTCGTTATGTAAATATACTATAGTGAGGGATAACTAAGAGATACGGACTCCAACGTCTAACGACAACAGGGATAAGAGGGTCAAGTGAGTCAGAATAAGTATGGGACAGTTTAAGAAAGAACCTCTTAGTACTTAGCTTCTAAACTCTATCCAAAAGGATGAGGTATGGTAATACCGGATCCAACTACCAAATGTAGGGAACAGTATTCTCATACAGTGAGGCGTAAATAAGACTACTTATATATAAGACTGGTTAATGATAAATCAGAAGCAGAAGATAAAATAAATTCACCGCAATTATATTCTTGCTGAAGCATATATTTCCACAGACAGTTATTTAGTTAAAAAGATGCATTACCATCTATATTAAAGAAACTGAAGGAATAAAAGAATATGGTCTCCAAACATTATATACAATAAATATATTTGAGATTTAAGGATGTACTGTTTATGATTGGAGATTTTACGTCTTTATGACTATATGCTGTCTATTGTGGCATCAGAGAGAATAGTAATGGACTGTGATCCCTTATGCTCGAGAAGTTGAGTTTTCAAAGATGATTCGATAATTCTTCTAACGTAATACTGGTTAAAACATCTACATTTCCACATTCTCCTCAAGCTGAGAAATATTTCCGTCAATCATGTCGATGCCTATCCATTCAAGATCAAAAGGTCATTATATATGCAAGAAAACTAGGGAAATACCAGATGTTAAAGATTTGGAGATAGTAACGTCTAGATTCCAAACGAACAGGAGTTAGTACAATTAAAATGAGTGGAAGATTGGAGAGTTGGATGTGCATTCATAAAATATTAGTTGAAACTAGAGTTATAGTTAAGTGAGTCAGCTGAAGAAGATCGTGATTTGTATAGATAACTGTGGAAAACATTTCTCTTTATAGATACTACATGATGGTATATCAGACGGAATCTATAGCCAAAAGCTATATGGCTCGATAGGTATACGCACTTCGGTTATGTATCCCGCTCTGCACCGTCATTCATAATCAGGGAAGGTCCTATATTCGAATCTTTATCCAGTTTATGGCTTAGTATATTTGTATGACTAGTATCTCCTATATACTTATATGTTGTGATGAATATCTGGCAAATCTACTATTGCGAAATAATTAATATAATAACAAATATCGTTAATATTATTGATACTATAATAAGAAAGAAATTATGGTTCACCTCCAACAAAGTCAAGGATGACACCCGTCCCAGCTCAACTGGGACGATCTCTTGGACAGCACAGCTCCCACAACCAGATAACTTATGATCTGAAAAGCTCTCCTATTCTATTATATATAATATGTGGCACATACCAGCATTAGGAAGATCTTCATGATTGCTACTGCTGCTGAACTATTGTTACTATGGTTTCACTCTATTTCTCTATTTATATACTATACAAATATCATTCTCCAGTCTCTTTCCCCTCCTTGTCTCAGATCCTTTATTTATCTCCGTCTTAACCATATACTATATAATATAGTATAATATATATATATAATATATAAATATATTATTATATTATATAAATATATATATATATATAATATATATATATTATATTTATATATATTAATTAAATAATAATAATATAATTATTATATATATATATTATATAATATAAAATATATATTTAATAAATTGATTATATTATAATATATTCATATATATATATAAGTTATAGATATTATATAGATATATATTAATATATATTGACTACCTATTTTATTTTTAAAAAATGAATCTTATACAATTAGGTAATATATCAATTATTATATTAAGCTTATACTTACATGAAGAATCCAGCCATATTGGACTAATAGACTCCTGAAGACCCTCCATGTATTACAGCTTCGACGCGGTTGTGAATGAGGGGATAAAATAATTAAAAAATATTTGTTTCATACAAAAATTTTCTCATATGTATTAAATAAATTATAAAATATAATATATAATACAATTATTTTATCTATTATATTAATTAATATTAGTACTTTAAATTAATATTTTTTAACATGGTGAGTATATTATATACGATATTTATGAGGAAGTTTTTATTATTTATAATATATAATATAATATTAATATTAATATAATATTATATTATATATATATATATAATTATTATTAATATATTTATATACTATATATTAGATAATATTTAATATAATAATTTATAATATATATATTTATTATTAGATTATAATATATATTAATAATATAGTATTATTAATATCGCTCTAATCATCATCATAATCATTACCGATTCCTGCCTCACCATAAACCTATGAGTCAGTGCCTTCTATATATATGCATCGGGAATACGATGGATATGCTAATGAGTCATGTTTACTTTATAGGGTATCAGATAACTAAGTAGTAGTGGGATTCTCTAAAACCCCAGACTTACCTACCTAATAGACTCACAGATAAAGATTTAATGGTAGGAAGAAGGGAATTCGAATAAATATATAGATTATAATTATACTAATATATTAAATATTAATTAATTATAATTAATAATAATCTAATTCGAACTGATCTATAGACTAAAAGTATGTACTATAAAGAAAATTACAAACTTTATACTGTAACTATTTGTCATTAAGTACTTAGTTGAGATTTAGTCAGTAGCATGAGGAGATGCATAAATAATAAATCTCCTATATAGGTATTTTTTTAAGATCTTTAATATATATGATATTAAGGCTATGTTATGTCTTAAGTTCCAACACCAAGACCATAATACCATAACAAGAATCAATACTCTGCTGCGGGAAACTAAAAATATATAATATATAAGTTTAAACAAATATTTTGCTATAGATTTGCAGAATGAAATGAGGACGTCACCATAAGTCACATTCTAGCTGTATTTTGCATTCATTGATACAAAAATCGTACTTCCCAGGAGACATTGGAACTCTTATTCGGGAAGTACGAAGAATGGTGACGATACTTGCGTCACCAGAATAAAAAAAATCATCTTGGTTGTCAGTGTCCTTCCACAGGAAGGACAGACCTAACCCAATAATTCTCTAAAAAAAAGAGTATCAGTATCAGCCTGGTGCATGAGATTGGAAATATGTTGGTCTAAACTTTATATCTTTCAAATTAAACGGTTTAGATTGCTTTAGTGGCTAAAACTAGTTTTGTTTTCACCTGAATCTAACCAAACTGAACCTAACAACCTACAATATGTACCATGTATATGCAATTGCAAATGGCTGATAGAACTCCCCAACCAGGCTTAAAATCTACATTACTTTATGACATGACAAATTTTTTAAGGTGACTCCAAAATAACTTTGGGAAAAGAAATGGGGAGGGATTCTTGGCATCAACTATTTTGAGAAAACTCGCAGGATAGACTTTAAATTCCTTGTTATGAGGCAGAACTAAACAAAAACAAATTTATCTTCCTTAAAAAATTATTCTTGGAAAGTAAAACATATTATTGGTTTTAATATTAAATTTCAACTGAGCAGAGCTTTGCTTTATCGCATTACAAGTCCTGAGGCTTTGCTGATTGTGAGAGTACAAAAAATTTTAGTAGTACTATTGCCTATTTTTTAGACAAAACCATCTGACCCACTTCCATATTTTTTAAAAAATAGGCTTGTTTTGAATTTTTTTAGGAATAGAATGATTCCACTTCTCTATTATAAACAAAAATCTAATTTTTTTTTGTGATTTTCCCTTGACTTTTTTTTAACATGAAGCCCAATAATTTGGCTTCATGTAAAAAAAAAAATTATTTAGGTGTTAGGTTGGGCTAGGTAAACTAGATTTCCTGTAGATAACAAATTTTAACACCACACTTTGAGGATTTAGCCTCCTGATAAGGATATTACAGTATACGGTACATGCATAGCTGGTCAGGTAGCCTTTAAGGGTAAAAACATAGTGAAGTTTCGATGCTATAATATAGTGTCGAGTCCAGACAAATTAATAACAAACTTCCATAGGGCCACACATAGTGAGGCTTCAAACATTTCATCATGCATCTATGTAAATCTTGAGCAGTTATTTCTCTTGGGGTGGAGTTTTATTTTACTCTTTACAGTGTTAACCCTTAAAAGTTTGAAAGGCAGAGACTTTAATTAAAAAAAAAACAGATTTGACAGAAATGTGCATTAAAATGCTTAAAAATTAATAATAAAAAGCAAGTAAGCTTGTTTCTTGCATGTTATTGATATTACATTAACATAAAAAATTA
>JABUQX010124399.1:0-10000 GCA_015478945.1 Trachelipus rathkii | reverse complement strand
TATAAGCTAATATAAAAATACTAATTAATTTAGCTACTACCTAATTTATAATAAGTATACTTATATCATTATTCATTATATTCATATATCTTTATATATATAATATATTATATATATATATATATTTAATACCACTTATTCTTCTAGAAAACTATAATTATATGAGCAGAAAAAATAAATTATTGTTCAATATTACTTGTATGCAATCTGTGATTTATTAATGGTAGGTGAAGCCAAAGCTATTTTAAAATTTGGTTTCTATTCCTAAGTCCTTCTATATATATATATTCATATAATATATATTATATATATATATATACTATAATATAATTTATATATACTATATAAGATATATATATATATGTAGAACAAAAATTTCAAACTTTTATATGAGTAATACAATAAATTATATATATTATGTATATATACAGTGTTCTAATATATAACTCATAATTATACTATATAGTAAAGTTATTGTATACTGCCACTATACTAATATATATATATTATATATATATTATATATATATATATATATATTATAATATATATATATATAATGACCTTTATATATATATATATTATATATAATATATGTAATAATATGGAGAAGGTTTACTTTATTTATCCTATCGGTGATCAAGGTAATTGAAATATCGATATATTTGAAATATATCGAGAAAAGAAGCGACGGATCAATCTATTAAATCGACAAGCTTTTCGTAATTTTAATTTAGTGAAGAACGAAGCTGTACAACCAAATATAATATTATAATACATTAATTATGTATAATATTTTAATATTTTTTACTTTAATAATATATATAAGTCTATATGTTTATATAATATTGTAATTGTTCTAGTTTAGTATTGTAGTTGTTTGAGTTAGCGTTATTTGTAATAAACTATAGTATACTCACAATACTATAATAGACAGTGTATATATATATATATAATAATAGCAAAAATAATAATATGTTACAGTATCAACGTCGTAGTGTTATATATATATATAATTATATATATATATATATATAATTTATAATATTATTTAAATATGTCGAAGGGTATATATTTACTATATATATATATATATATACTATATATATTATATATATATATATAGAACTTATCCTTTAAAAGGTAGTTAACCGAAATATATCGAACGAACACTCTTTCGAATTTTCTGTTTCGATTATTTCAAGGCCATTTTTTGCCGATTATAAATAAAAGAATAAAGTTTTTTTTTTTTTTTTTTTTAACTAAAGGACCAAATACCCCTATATTAGAATAGCAAAGATAACAAAGAGTCAGGGTCTTTCGTCCTCAACAGGGGAACTGACGTCGGTGGGTCGTGACCCTCGAGTCCCCCCCTCCTGTCGCACATCACCTCTCTCGGCTACCAGGCCCCTACAAAAATATAAATAATAAACAAAAAAAAACAACTTAAAATAAAATTAAAGCATATGAAAAGAATAACATGATAAAAACAAACCCAACAGACCAATTTCTTGTGGTAAGACTTTTCGTGATCTTTCAATTAGGGATTTTAGCTAACACGTGACACTTCTGGGCTGCACGAGAGCAGATTTCTGCGATTGTCGATATTATGACACTTTTTGTAACTAGTTTTAAAGGATAAAAAGGTGTCCTATAGCTATACGATGATAAGACAAAGTTATATAATATCATATATTAAATATATATAACTAAGTAATATACTATATAAATAGTAGTATTAATAAGTAATTATCACTAATTATTATTTTAGCATTTATTTTAGCTAATTTATAAGTTATTCTTTGAAATAATACACTATATTATATATATATATAATTAAAATGGTAATTATAGTATTATATTAGCTCAGAATCGATATTATATTATTATCAACATGATATAATATCATAATGACAAAAATAAAGAAAATCAATAATTTTTATTATATTTTAACATACTAAAATAATCCAATAATATATATACTATATATAATAAATATTATACTTAGGCACATAAATAAATTTAAATAATAAATATATATATATATGATATTTATATGTTATGATAATAAAAATAAAAACTAAAAGTATATTTCATTTATATAATATATTTAGTATTATATTATATAATATATATATTATCTATACTATTATATATAATTTATAATATAATATAATATAATATTAATATATATATATATATTAGTATATTTATCTAGTATATAGAAATTATATATTATTATACTATATATAATAATTATATATATAATTATATTATCATATATATATATATATAATATGATATAGTATATATATTATATATAAATATAATATTGTATATATATATATATACATAAAACACTTATGGAAATTAATCATTTATACTATATACTCAATTTATATAAATACCTTACTACGCTATATTTATATAGCTATAGTACAGTACAAAAATCTGACTACAAGATATTTTAGAATAATAACAGTACACTATATGTATATATATTATATATATATAACTATATATATATATATATTATACTATAATATACTTCTAAAATAATATTACCTATAATAAAGATATATATAAAAACTACATGATAAATACAATACTATATATAGGATTTGAAATATTATGAAAAATAATTTATTGATATCAGAAAAGTATACTGGATACGGACGCGACAAGAAAGAATCTGTATATATTATATTGGGCACAATATTAAGGTAATCAGCCTATATTATATCAATTCTTCTTGAGAAAAATGAGGACATTTTTTTTTCACTTTACGTATCATTCTTGCAAAAGTAAGGGGAAGAAGCGCTATGAAATTTTTGTTTGGGGTATTGCAGGGCTTCGAGACAACCTGGTTTATTGCGTAATTTACTACTAGGATGGTAGTTTGAAAGGAAGAAGAAAAACTAGCACATTGCTGGGAAATATCTTATTTAAAAAAGTATCTTCTACATTGTTTGTGGAGTAAGCATCGACGCGTGGGACAGAGGGGGGAGACGAAGTCCCCCCCGCCTTCTAGGGTTATGCGCCCGAAGGTGAACCCGAGAGAATGAACCCCCGAGCTCTTTGCATCAGTTTTACGGCGAGGTTTAACTCCCTGGAGCCACAGCTAGTTTTAGAGACGTAGACCATTACGCTCTCTCTTAGTGATAATGATAAAACTAGAAAATCTAGCTTATTTTATATTTCTAACTCACAATTCATAGCTGATGTCTATTAATGATGATATCTGGTAGTAGTTTTCTTATCTAGGTATCCTTATCGTGAGTCGTTTGTGAGGGTGGGAGAATATATTAAGAAAAAATCTTAACAAAAAAAATCATTGCTTTGCGCTCAGATATTACAATCATAACATATTTGCGGGTGACGCTGATTCCCATATATGTTTATCAGGTTATTTGTGAGTTACAAATGAATTTGTAGAAGTGACTGGTAGTGCTTAGAGAGCAGATTGAAGAGATTGAGCTATGGGTGTCTGGTTAATTTGCGAACATTGATAGTTCCCGTGAAATCGTTACGAAATACAATTTTTCAATTTTGAGTTCGATTTTTTTAGGAAAATAAATTGATTTGCTGCATTATTTTGCTTAACTAATTTTATTAAAGGAAAATTCTTTTCGACGTATAAATTCATCAATGATTGAATGATTTAGTACAAACTTAAAAAAAAAAACATTATCTATACAAATATAATCACTTAAGATTAAAGTAATAATAATATTAATTAATAATAATAATATAATAATAATAATATAAATAATAATAAATAATTAATAATAAAATTAAACTTGGCAAAGGGAAAATTATAATAATAATAATAGATAAAAACTAGTGTAATTGAAGAATTTTTTTTTAATAATAATAACAATTAATAATAATAATAATAATAATAATAATAATAGATAAATAACAAAAAATAGAATAATAATAATAATAATAATAATAATAAATAATAAAACTAGTGTGAATTGAAGAATTTTTTTTTAAAAAATAACACGATTAATAATAATAAAATCAAATTTTGATTAATAATAAAGGAATAATAATAAGAAACTTATTTTATTTTAAGACACATTTCAATTTATTTTATTTTCTAAATTTTAGTTTTTAAAAATATATATATATATATATATATTTTTTTTTTTTTTTTTTTTTTTTTGAAACAAAAGTCTCCAATATACAAGGTTGGGTATAATAGTCAAAATAAATTTCGGCAGGAAGCAGGTAGGAAATAAATTTTTTTTTGTTTTTTTTTTTTTTTTTTTTTGCAATTTTTAGGTACGGACGGAAATGATATTTAAAAAATTTATTCTCTCCGTATCTGTCTTAGGAAAGAGTGTGCGAGCTTCGCGAGCGACGGGGGACACAAGAGGGGGACCTCGGGACTTGGTTTGAGGTTCCCTCGACCGTCGGAGTCCACCGTCTGCGAGGCCGCACGGAGAGCCTGCGACTCTTGCTATGCTGTGTATGCGAGAGACTGTTTCGTATTTTGTTCTCAAAGCCAGTCCATGGGTTGATAATTCACTCCTCTGATAGTTCGAGACAAAAAAGAGGAAGGATCTTAGAGAAGTGGTTTCCCGCTGCATCCCTTTACACTTTGGTATTATTTTAACTAAAAAAATACCATGGATATAAACCGCAATAATGGCAGGGAGTCGGGGTCTCTCAGCTCCGGTGGACGACGGGGGACTTCGGTCCCCCCTCCTGTCCCCCGTCGGCTCAAACCGCCTAAATGGTGTGCTTGAGATTTTATTATAGATTTTTTTTTTTTATAAAAAAGGAAAGTTGTGTTTAGTTACTGTAGGTTATTGCACATGCCGTTCTTCTAGTTAAATCAGATGTATTTCAAGTTTATAGTAACACTTTGAATATATATATAATATATATTATTATTATATATACTATATAATATATATATGTATATAATATATATATATATAATATATTATATATATAATAATACTATACTATATATTAATATATATTAATATATATAATATATATATATATATATATACTTTAATATATATATTAAAATATATACTCTATATTTTACTAAAATATATAGTGTAATTTTTTTTACTATATATGAGCTATATATATCCAATGAGTTTAGAGTATTTATTATATTCTATCATACTTACATGATATATATGAATAATAATATCATAATATATATATAATATATACTATATTTATATATATATATTTATAAGCAAACTGGATTATATTTCTCAAATAACTGTATCAAGTAGTATATATATATTATATAAAGGTATTAATAAATATTATTTATATTAATTAGTATTAATAATATATTTAATATTTATGTATAAGTGATAATTCAAAATACTTGTACATTTATGATCAGGATTATAAGGTATTGTTTGAAATATAAAAAATTCAATAATAAATAGGAATTTGATATAATAACTCAATTCATTTCAATAGGAGTTATATAATAATAAATGACTTTTAAGTTTAGTCTTAGGGAGTTAATTGAGAAGATATGTTTTGTCGTTCATGCTATTTACTTTCGTTTTCCAGGCACTATAGATCTGGATAGTCGTTAGGCTGGATCCATTGCCCATCTACTTAATTTACGATGATAAAAATATCGTCGATTGCATATTATATATATATATATATCATAAATATATATATATATATGTATGATTAAATAATTAGTTATATATTATAATATAATGCAATTTTACCTTATACATATATAAGTCTTAGTATTAATTATATAACGTTGCCCAATTATATTATATATTGACTTAGCATATTAGTAATAAGCAACAGAATAATAAGAATATACTCTTCCATGCGATATTATATAGCGAGAGAGAGAGAGCGAGAGACGCGAATTAAAAACCAGGCCAACTTAACTCGTTGTACTAACCAGATACAGATTCTAACAAAGACTTTGCCGTATTAGTTTTGGCTCTCCTGTACCTATCTTAGTTTTGAAGATATCATGCGGTGTGACTTATTTGTTTGCAGCCTGGGTTAGGTTAAGGGTAGGGGTTACGAATTTTACTTCAATTAAGTGATTTGGGCGTACGCGTTAGAAATCCGTTTTGGCGGAGACTTACGTAAGCTGAAGAAAATTGGGTTTTGAAACAAGGCTAGTCCATCTTTGGTGAGGTATTTCTACAACAAAGAAAAATGTTATATGCGCTTTAATGCACTTATAGTTTTTCTCAAATGTCACATTCAATTTAGCATAGTCGGGTAATCGTATTCTCTTGTTAGAGAATTCGTCACAATTAATTGGAAATAATGTTCTGAGCAAGAAACTTAAAAGTTGACTAGTCCACCTTGAAGAAATTTTCGGTCTCATATCAACAAACTTAACTATTTCTATTTTTGCTTAATACTAATGATATTTTCACCGAAGCTTGTTTCTGAATATAAATTGTTATAGTTTAAGTTTTGATATAGTATAGATAAAAAAGACGTGAAGCTACTGTTCGCTGCCCATATTTTTGGATGTGTTATTAGTAGATTTATTTAGTTTTTTATTTCACATTTTTTTATAACTTCTATTCATTCGTTATTCAATTAAGTTGAGGAAGAATGGATTATGGCGAATAGATAACGATATATCAAGTTACTAATTGATCTACTATCATACGATAATGTGGCGTAAGAAAGTTACAGGTTTTAGCCTTTTATGAGCCATATAGTAATAGTAATATAGTATTATATTATATAAGTTAATCTAACATATAAATGTTATAATATAATATATACTATACTAAATTATATATCTTACCCAAATACTAAAATTAATATTATATACATTATTATATATATGTTGAAGAAGACTATACTTATAATTTTGGTCTCAAATATGTGATAATTTTAGCTATACTAGCATAGATATTAGGTAAGATTTAGATAACCAAATTCTATATAGTAGTATTGATAATCGCTTATTAGCCTCAAAATAAAAATGGGATAATGAAGTTAGAAGTTACTCAATAAGCTTATTTTTATTAACCTAAATATAAGATGTGATATATACGTTAAAATAGTATAATAATAAATTATTATTAATCATTAGATACTAATAGATAATTAAAATAAATTTTTCTAAACGCTTAAGTATTACTATATAAAAATGGTTTATCTGGTAATTAAAGAATTTTACCTGTTATATAGGATATATATATAGATTTATATCATTATTATAATTGAGCCTCAAATTATGTCTATATATATAGTTATTAGTATAGTGAGACTATATCCACAACATTATTGAAATATACCTATGTAAGTATATATTTATATATTACTTTAGTATATATATAATACTACTATATATTATATATATTCATATAATATATTATATATATATATATAATATTTTTATATATCATATTTATATATTATATATATATAATTATATACATAGGGTAGATCCACACTACATACTTGATTAACCTTTAAATATTTATTCATAGATGTAAAAGAACTCTCTAAATGTGTGTAGAAATCCAAGCTAATTAAATATTAAGTTAATATGTATATGTAATATAGTAGTGATTTATTTGATAAGATACTAAACTAGTAAGACGGTAGTGCATTTCCTATCAGTAGGGAATATGAGAATTATAAAGTAATCATATAGTCATTAATTGCAGGTTATATCATGACTGTTTCATATTACTGGTCCTATATAATTACACTATAATAGTAGTATATATTTATCATTAGCTCTTGTATGTAATAGAAGGAATGACTAGTACAATATGATATATAATTTATATATTTATTACCAAGCTACCTATATATATATATGTATATATAGTTATAGAGAAGGATATTATATATATATATAGATTGTAAATAGCACAAAAAATAGATTTGCCAGAAGGATCAGTTTATATATTATTTATCATATATATGGCTGAATGATCAAAACAAGATCTAAGGATATAGAGCACATGGATGTGAAGATAGGCCCCATTTCTATTGACACACCGGACCCCTTTAAGAGTTTAAAGAATCTTCGGACGTCATATGCAACACTTGAAGTCAAACGTTAAACGGGTACTTCTGTAGACCATTATGTATATTATTGTATCATTGATCTCTCACACTTCTAAGTCTGATCTATTAGTTTTGTAATCAAATGGACTTATGAATTATAATAGGAAATACGTGATGTCTAGTTATTGATTATGATTAAATTTAATTTAAATTTGATAAATTAAATATAGCATGATTGCATGTTTTTATTCAGTATATTTATACAATGTTTCATTATGCCTTTTAAATGCATAAATGAAAAGCTATAGATTGGATACAAATGTTGACCCTCTAAGCTTATAAGTAAGTCAATTTTATAGATAATATCGATGTCAAAAACAAGAAAGAGAAACAACCTTTGAACTATTTCTGAAACTTATAAATATAAATTATAATGAAATTATAATAGTGAGTTATTTATATAATTATCAAATTACTCACTTAGCGATATATACATAAAACTTCTAATATATATTACTATATATAATGATATATATAAATAATTTATTTTCTAATATAATACTATATATATATGCGCTTAAATCAACCTGGGCGTATCAAATGATTAAGGGAGATGTTTATTATTCCAATTTGTAGTTTTTTAAAGAATAAATGATTTTATGGCAAATAGTATTTCTTTTTGATTTTATTTAATAAATTAGATTACAAATATAAGTAATAGGATAAATTTATATACTACAAGATAGATGTTTACAAATAATATTCTATTGATTCATTTGAGACAATGTAGAGAACGTAATAATAAAAATTTGATTAATTTAATGAATGTAGTTATATATTATATTATACCTAATGATATATTTAGTCCTAGTTTAATTTTTATATAGTCATAATAGTGTCATATCGATGGAAAGATAGACATATATTATATTGGGACACCCATATTACTTCCTCTATATGCTGCGGTCATATCAAAATACTATATATATAACGGTTACCGATGATGGAGCTACTAATATCCTACATTTACAGCCTGGTACATTTTTATGTACTACACTACATGGTGCGGTAAGCTTCTTAGTACCTTATCATACCTAATATAATTTGAATCTTGAGTGCAGGAGTTTACCCCATAGCGGGAGGGATATTTCAGATGTGAATACTATGTTGAATATGGAGATGTATATATATACCTTTCTTAAACATTATATTAATACAAGCTGGTTTCATTAATACACTCTGACCAATTTAAGTAAATTTCATCATAAGAATACATATAGGGAAAAATATAATTGTCCGTTTCCTCTATACACACAGTGAGGTTACAAGGATTTTATAAAGACACATGGCTTCATTGCTTAATCAAAGCTTTATGCATTTAAATTACTTATGAATATTTCAGTGTACCATATTTTATGAGATAATCTTCGGTGATAGATTCATAAAGAGATATGAAAGCTACTTAATTTAGTTATGGACAATAATTAATTATCACTTTTCATATAATCTTTTTATTACTCACTCGATTCTGTAATGAAGGACAGAATACTCAGTAGAGAAACATGCAGAAGAGAGCAAAAAGTAAAGTAAAGTCAGAACTAATTTACAGTAAAAGGTGCTGACATATTTTGTTGCTTTAAATATAAGACTATCATACCTCTAAGCAACCGTATGACTATTGTATTAAATTTAACAACGAGTATCTGTCTGGTTCTAAAACTTTTAAGGACCGAAGCATACCCAATATTTTCAATTTTTCCCTAACTCTCACTTGTCCTTGAGAAGGTTTGGCCACGTTGTTCTACATGCAAATTTTAATTGATCTTTTTCCGCGATCATTTTTATCCAGATTTGCTAAGCTGCAAACGATTTCAATGTGGTTGTTTGTTCATATACATTTTCGATCAGACGCCAAGCCTTTGGGCGGTAATAGCTATTATTTAGCATTATTAGAGTGACACCTTTCTTAAACTAAATTAAAGAATTAC